>JAQQSU010002568.1:0-14632 GCA_028627135.1 Pseudochirops cupreus
ACCTCTGAAAATTCCCTGTTCATATCCTTTGACCATTTATCAATTGGGGAATGACTTGTATTCTTATAGATTTTACTTAATTCCCTGTATATTTTAGAAATGAGACCTTTATCAGAGACACTGGTTGTAAAAATTCTTTCCCAATTTCCCACTTCCCTCTTAATCTTGGTTACATTGGCTTTGTTTGTATAGAAACTTTTCAATTTAATGTAATCAAGAGTATCCATTTTGCATTTTACAATACTCTCTAACTCTTCTTTGGTCATGAAGTCTTCCCTACTCCAAAAATCTGACAACCAAACTATTCCTTGCTTCCCCAGATTACTTACAGTATCAGCCTTTATGCCTAGATTGTACACCTAATTGGACTTGATTTTGGTGTACAGCGTTAGGTGGTGGTCTATGCCCAGTTTCTGCCATACTATATTCCAGGTCCCCCCCCAGTTTTTGTCAAATAGTGAATTCTTATACCAAAAACTGGGGTCCAGTAGATTTTTTTATTTGATTCTGGAGGTAATAAGAAGCCACTAGAAATTATTGGATGAGGTGGGGGCAAGATGAGGGATGACATCTCAGATCTGTGCTTTAGGAAGATCAGTTTGACAGCTGAATGGCAAGTGGACTGCAGTAAAAAAAAAACAACCAGAAGGCTATTGCAAAAGTACAGGTATGAGGTAAAGAGTACCTGTACCAGGCTGGTAGGGACATGCAGAGATTTTGGAACTGCATGTACTCTTTATCAAAACCCAGAAGCCAAAAGACCAGGCTTTTTCTTCTCCCAAGTTCTTTCCATCTCTGTCCTTCAAATAGGCAAAGCATTGTGTAGTCATTCACCAATTAGGAGAATCCCATCCAAATGGATTTGAGCCACAGGTTACACAAGGATTTATTAAGCAACCTAGAAAGTGAAGAAGAATTAAGAAACCTCTTAATGAAGGTGAAAGTAGAGTATAAAAGTTGGCAAATCTGGACAGCATACTAAAAAAAGATATGTCACCTTGTCAACAAAGGTCTATATGCTCAAAGCTCTGATTTTCCCAGTAGCAATGTATGGCTGTGAGAGTTGGACTGTATGGAAAGCTGAGTGCTGGAGAAGACTTTTGAGAGTCCCTTGGACAGCAAGGAGATCAAATTAGCTAATACTTAAAGAAATTAATTCAGGCCATTCTCTAAAGCTGAAGCTTAAATATGCTGGTCACATACTGAGAAGATGGGACTCATTGAAAAAAGACACTAATGTTGGGAAAGATGGAAGGCAAAAGGAAAAAGGGGACAACAGAGGATGAGGTGAATAGATGAACTTGAATGGACTTTGAAAGATAGTAGAGGATAGAAGGGCCTGGCATGTGATGGTCCACAGGGGTCACAAAGAGTTGGACACAACTGAACAACAGTAACAGGGATGTAAATAGAATGAATGGGGGCAGCCAGGTGGTGCAGTGAATACAGCACCAGCCCTGGAGTTAGGAGGACCTCAGTTCAAATCGGGCCTCAGACACTTGACACACTTACTAGCTGTGTGACCTTGGGCAAGTCACTTAACCCCAATTGCCTTGCCTTCCCCACTCCAAAAACAAAAAAACAAAATATAATGAATGAAGCAAACCCTACTCAAAAGAAGCTTTTTAAAAATTTTATTACTTTAACGGGAGAGGTGGGAGTGTGTGGGACAAAGATGACCCTTGCCCAAATAAAATAAGCAGAGATATCTCCAAGTAGAGGCAGGAAGGATTTATTTAATCATTTCTTCTTGCAAGAAGGGTGGTCTCGCTACTAGAGGCAGTTTAGTAGGAGAGGCAAAATACAAAATGCAAAGCTTGGTTATATACCCCAAATTTCCCCCAGCCCTCCCCCTTATGCTGTCCCGTTCCCATTAATTAGGAACTGAGCTCACAATCTAAAAATCTGCTGGCATTGCAGATAAAAAGTCATTAATGTCAAAAAGCAGAAAGTATAGGTCTGGATAATACAAAAACAGACAAAATATGACATCAGTCATCTATATTAATAGAGTCAAAAATATAGATATGACAGCAGCTGAAAAACATCAACTTTGTCAATGCAAATATGAAAGTAGACAATATCTCATGAATAATGGGGATGTTGGGGACTTTGGGTCATGGTGACCCTCCCTTGCAACAGGAAGGTAGAGATATTACACGAGTCATGGGGATTTTGGAACATGATGACCAGCCTGTACAGCAATCTTTCCAAATTTGTATTTGTACAGGCCAAGGGGAAATTAAGTTAGTAGCCAAGTTTGAGAAACACGTACTTTCCCTTCCTACTTATTAGCTAAGCTCAGTGAAACCTTCAATTCATGACCAAGGAAGTAGCGCAAAAGGCCATTGCTAGATCTTTAGAATTTTACTAAAATTCTGTTCAGATTTCTAAGATGTTACCTGAGAAGTTTTCACTTTTATTCCACTCAACCCCTCCTCTTTTCCTTTACCATTTGAAAACTTTTCATCATTCTTCAACCTCATCATCCCATTCCAGATTCACATGATAAACTTCTCTATCTTCCTGGCTCACAGGTTCCCATTCTTGGTTCCTAAGGATCAATAACCTGCTTGTACTGCCTTCTAGTTTTATCGTTTTAGGGAGTAAATCCCATATTATCTTAGTTATTAGCTGTAGTACACAAGGTAAGCAGACTGGGAAGAGTATTATTCCACTAAGGGCTATCAATAAAAATCCTAGAACTTGTTTCTACCAACTCCCAATAAACCAAGACCACCATGATGTATTAAAGGGATTGGACTAAGTTTGGACAGGTACATGAGCAATCTTCCTTATATTTTGGGTTATTCCTTTTACTACTTCACCATTGTCATCAATTTTCACACAAGTTGATAGATTCAGTTTCCCACATAACCATCCTTCCTCAGCTAGTAGGTAGTCTAAAACCAATCTATGTTGAAGGACCACCTCTTGGATTTGGGTAGCCTGGTCTGCCAGCAAATCCAAGGCTTTTACAGTTTGCACTCATTAATTTCCACTGATGCTTTTCTGCTAATTTCCAAAAACCAGTCTCATTATGAATTAAGGAGAGGTTACTTAAAAGCCTCTCAGATCTCAGGGGTACCAAGCCCCAAGGCCATTGTGCAAGTTGTGGTCCCCCACAAACCCAACAATTTGTCACATTAAAGGTCTGGGCTACAGTCTCCATGAATTGTTCAAACTTATTCCTTCCTACCATTGGGGACATTGGTCCAATAGGAATAATAACATATAACAAAAAGTAAACTAAAAAGATCCCCATGGTATTATACTATCATTACAGATAAAATGATTATGTAGAAGTTCAGCCACAAGCAAAAAGACCAAATGCAAAAACTGTTCAAAACAACAAAGGAACAAGCACGCTCGTAGCAATCAAAATTCTTACATGGAGGGACAAAGGCTCAGAGTTCATTTGGCCATGCTGTAGAGGGTTGACACCAGAAGCATAGCTTCAACTCTTCACCAGGGTTGACTGGCTTAACTGTCCATTCAACAGGAGCTCCCACAGGTCCTTTCACTCATGTGTGGTGGGTCCACCCCTGTTCCTGGATCTCGACAGCAATGTCTGGTCAAGAGTCAGCAAGGGTCAGCAAGACCTGGAAGGGGCGAGTTCTCAGGATGTCTTCCGGGCCGCTTCCCCAGATCCTTTCTCTTTTGCCTTTCTTGGAATCAAGTTAAATTTCCATTTTTACAGAATTAGAATTATAATCTCGATCAATTATCATAAACACACCTATTCCTTTCATATCCTACACTCATTCATTATTAATTCCCTCACCAGTGTAAAATCTTCATTAAGAAATTTACATTGGGCTAACCATCAAAACAATATTTACTCAATAACTCACACATTGCCCTACTATTAACATCAGCTAGTTAGAACAAACTAATATTCCCACAAACTAGAGGAAAACTAGGCCCTTACTTATACAGGGGCACCTCTACTGAATCCTAAACCTAATAATTTTCATCTTATAGTAACTTTTGATGTTCCAGAATCAAATATTTAATAGGTTTGTTACTATATTTTCAAAACTTTTTCTTATTAAAGGTCACCAAGAATAGGGACAAAACTATAATAAGGGAACCATATTTCCCTTAACTTTAGAAGAATGTCAATTCCAGGTAAGACGTATACCAAGCTGCAATGTGCATTGAGCCAAGCTCAAAGTTGGCCAGGTGCTTGTGGGTAAGTGGAGTTAGTTACCAATAATTACTTTTCACAATCGTATTTTTATAAACATCTGATTTATACCATAGCTTACAAATAACTTGATTAACAGTTTCGTATTTCATAAAGCCATCTCAATTGAAGCCCTCTTTTTAAAACAAGGACAATTTTGAAAATGTGTAATTTCTCAAATTACAATATACATAATCAGAATGCCCTATTATTTTCCTATTCCTCCTGTAATATAATCCCTAATTTAGCAACATCTATAATATAAGAGAAACTGCCTCTCCCATAGAATGTAAGAGAAACTGCTTCTCCTATAACACAAATAATACAACTATTTACCAAATCACATACAAAAGAATCCCAAAAATATTATAAACACTTATCCAATTTTAGAACCAAAATAAAAAAAATAAAAACCAATTCAATAACCTTAATTTAGTTATTTCCATATTGCTTTGCACAAAAACAGTCATTCATCCCATAGCATAAACTTCATACCCAAAAGTTTTACATTAAATTACCAAACATATTACAATTAACTTTTGCCTCCCCAGTTCTCACCCAAACACACATTTTACTCAATACATGCCATTTGAGTGAGCACTGCGTAAGCCAAAGCCAAAACACCTTTATAATTATATTAATTCTAAACAAATCCCTAGGATGTGGATTCCACCACAATCTTTACAATACATTCTAAGGGGGGGGCGGAGTTTCATCCAATGAATCAATTTACTAATACTAAATGGCACTATAGACCCTATAGACCCCTTTTTGAATCATATTACCATACAATCCTAGATCCTAATACCCTTAGGAAGATATGAGTATGAATGGGAAGTTACACATTCTTATAACCTCCCCCTTCACATCTACATCCTCCCAAGGAAGTTTACAAGAAATTTGCTTTTCCCTTATTGTAATCAGATCAATTTAAAACGTACTGGACTAAAATTCTAACTGCTTTCTTTTAATCCTAACAAATTACATTAATCTATATTTTCTACCATAATTGATGACATTATCAAATTCAGTGACAAAGATCACCCAATTTCAGCCTTTCCACTAAAAAAAATCAAAAACTTCCTTGAACATTCTCAACATTAGGGTAGCCCAGGATGGGGGAATACTCCCCAGCTCCTGCCTATCTATTCCCAAACAGAGACTTTCATAGCTTTCATATCTTTACCCAAGCCCTTATTTCTCTTTCCCAATCTTTCAAATCCATTGCTCAGACTACCTATATCCCTTTATATTCCAAATTAATCATAACCCAATTTTCGTGCTACTCTCTGCACCTTAAAAATTAGAGGGGGTTAAATACCTAACAGTTTACATTCCAAAAGAGCCACATTTCATCCTCCACTCTGCCCCTCCTTTTCTACTTATGAAAAGTTTCAGACTGTAAGGTTTATTCCCAATACTTTAAAATGGGACGGAGGAACACTCCCTTTCGAATATCTCTTCCTCCCCTAAATTTTCAATTTTGCTCCCACCTTTCCTGTTAGTAACTAACCCTCAACACATCTCAGACTCTTTTGATTTAGAGGTTTTGAGGCGGTGCTGAGTGGCCTTTGTAATATTTTTTGGGGTGATTTTATAATTTTGAAACATTGTTGTAACTTCAGTCTTGTGTATGTACCATCAGTTTGTAACATCAGCTTAAGTTGTAAAAGCCATAAAGCATTAATTCTGTCCCTTCCCTGTCCCCAGCCTAGAGGTATTTCCTCTGAAACCATTAACTCTATAGCTATGATAACAAGAATCTTTTAAAGGCACTACCTCCTTTTGTTCTAGTGACTGGGCTGAAACAAGACTCATCCATTTGCAAACTGAATGGGTACTTCTCATTTTAATTTGACCGCTGGCTGACTTTATGACGTTTCAAGGCAAAAACCACACCACCTCTCTTGCCCTGCCTGAATTTCTCCCAGTGAATTATGGGTAAAACACATGCGCAGTTGATGTGAAGGGTGTGTGTTCCTTTAAGTATTAGTCACTCCCTGGCTCCTCCCAGGTCCCTCCCTAACTCCACCTTTGTACATCTAGTTAGCCTAATGAACCTATGACTGACAATTTTGTGTCTTTAAAAACTGCATCTCTAGCCCCTGGTCTTTGCAGGCCATCCCCCCGCTGCAGAGCGTAACACTTAACCCTAATTCCTACACTTTGCAGACTATCTTCTCGCTGAAGAGCGTCACACTAACTTGGTAACTCTACTTTAAATCCCTGTCAGCTTGCAGGTTTCCTAGCCCCTTTGCCTCAGTGTAACAATAAACTCTTGTAACTCTACCAAGGACAGCTGAGTCTAGTAATTCTTTTCGGATGATGAACCTAGAAAGGATTTCAATAGAAATCCCCCCAACTTATACCTCTTCATTTTCCCTTACCTCTCTCTTTTCTCAATGCCTTTTCAGTAAAATTTACTCACCCTGAGGGATCCTTCTCAGTTCTGCTCTCTCCAGCTTGGGCCTCTCCTTATATATGGTCATTAGCTCCTCCCCTTCCTGTTTCAGGAGTTCACAAGTTCTAGGGTTCACAAGTTGTGGGATTCCCAATTCAAAATTTTTACAAATTATGACTTGTAACCATAATGGAAAATGCTACATTGAAAAATGCTACAATGAAAAATACCTACATCCTGACAGAGAGAATGAGAAGTAGAATTGGCCATGGTTTTGGACCAATTTGGGAATTTGTTTTGCTTAACTATACTCATTTATTACAAATGTTTTGTTTTTGTTTTAAGAGAAAAGCAAGTGGAGGCACATATTATAGATGGCCTTTTTGAGTTTAGCTACAAAGGGCAGAATAAATATAGGTGATAGTTAGTGGAAATAGAAGTGAGTGTTTTTCAGAATGGAAGAGACGTGGGCATATTTGTAGGCCATAGGAAATGAGCCAGTGTACTTGGAGAGGTTGAAAATAAGTGAAAGAGTGGGAATGACAGAGGGGGAAGTCTGTTGGAGGAGATAGAATGGAATGGGGTTGTTTAAACAAGTTAGAGGGGTTAGCCTTGCTAAGGAGTAAGGCTGCTTCATCATGTAAGACAGGAGTGAAGGAGGAGATAGTGGCAGAAGGCCTCTGAGTGATAGGAAATGAGGAAAAGAGGAGAAGAGGGAGTTCACAGAGAGTAACCTTGATTTTTTTCTGTAAACTCTAAGGCAGAGTTCTTTGCTGAGAGGAGGAGGGAAAGCCATAGGAAGTTTGAGGAGGGATGAAAAGGTCTAGAAGAACTACTATGGAGAATGGGATAGTCAGCTGATAAGTAGGATTGCCTATCATCAGTGAAGGCCTCATTTAGATTGTGTAACATAAATTTGCAATGGACCCAGTCAGTATGGTTGTGTGATTTTCTCCACCTTTTTAAGCAGTACGTATGTAGGAGTAAAGGCAATGGATGATGGGAGTGATCCAAGTTAGTGTCCAGACTGGGCATAATAATATGGTAAGGGGAATAGGGATTTATGAAAGGAGGATAATATGGAGTTGAATTTGTTCACCAAGGAGTCAAGAGTAGTGCAGGAGAGATAACTTGGGAGAGAATTGAGGGGCCAAGGGATTACAGTTCACAGTATGGATGAAGAGTAGGGCTTTGTAAGGGAAGGACAAAAGAGAAGTGAAAAAGCCATTAGATAACAGTTACATAAGAAGATTTCAGAATTCTTTACTATAGAAGTTATACACTTGTACATAATAGAACAATTAAGTCACATCCTTGTGTGTGACTGAGGTGGGGTGGAGTTCATGGCATACTTTTCTGCCATGGCAGAAACATCCAGACAGCAAAGGGACTAGGACCAAACCTGACCTATCAAATCCATCCACGAGTGCTGGATGGCACTGATCTGAGCGCAAAGTCCCAACCCCAGAACTGAGAATGGAAATATGACTAAATAGAAGATATTATCAAATATAATGAAAAAATACTTTGGGTTAGAATTCCAGGTCACAGGACAATAAAATAGTAGGCTCGACAATTCCTCTACTCCTCAGTAGTTCTCACAAACCCCTAAAGGACAAATTGTGTGCTAGATGTTGGAACAATTATGGTGGAGTTCAAGGAGAAAAGAAAGAACTCCAACAAGTGAAAAATTCCTATGAACTGACATGTAAGAATGATAAACCTTGAAAAGAATCCCTCAGCACTTGTACCCCACCCACCAGGAGTACACAAAATGATCCATCCTGATTTCCTTAGTCCTCCTTTGATGTTCTGATTGCTGGATCTTCAGCCCCTCTACGACATTACTAACTGCTAAGGAACTTAGAACACTGAGTGTTCTAGTCTGAGTTGTGCTTCTTCTCTTTGCTCCCACATCTGCACTGGTTGGTACTGCCCTCTGTCTTTTCTAAAGGCCTCCCAATGTGAGTTTACAACCATCTTGGGAGCCCTCTACTCTTCTAACATTTGGACAGAAAGCCTTATATGTTTCACATGTCTGTCTCTGGCACTTCTCTAGTCCCATTGAGATAATATAGGTTTATTTGCTTTTGCTGGAGCTGGCTTTTCTGGCAGCTCCCTCTCTTATTGCCTATGGATTGCCCGCTGACCTTTTGTACAGCCCTGAGTTGAAGAAGCCACTTAATATAGTTTCTCATTAGATTGGTCTCTCCTGGTCATTATTCCATCTGGTGAGAATATCAGAATTTTGTTAGAGTAGGTGGAGGGAGTTGGGCAACCTGCCTCCATTTAGGCTGCCATCTTGAATGGAAGCCTATTTTATGCTTCCATTAGTTTGTTTCTAAAAATCACTTCTTCCAAGAAACCTTCTCTTGTTGATTGCAAAAACAAAACAAAACAAAACAGCTGAGTGCTTCATGTCTACTCTTTCACTCTTTACTTAGAACTGACACATAGATAATACTATTACACTCTTCTTAAATTCATCCCAAATAGCTCTCCTGTTTTGTGTACTCTCCTCTTAAATTTAAATATACAAGGTAATTTCCTTACTTCCTACATATATATTTAATAAACTTTTATTGAGCACATACTATGTGTGGCTCAGGGCATACAAAACCAAGGTAAGGTACAGTTCCTGCTTTTAAGGACTTTATATTATAGGGAGAGGGCAATGGGATATGAACACAAATAAGTCTAAGTTATAACATAATAAATCCAAAAGTTATAACAAAATAAAATCCAAAAACTTCCGATAGAATTGCATGACCAATTTGAGAAGGGAGAAATGAGCTTATAGGCATTGGAAGGCTTTATGCAATTTGACTTTAAAGGAAGAAAAGGATTTCAACAGGCAGAGGTGTCAAGGAGAGTACAAAGATTTCATCTTTTTATATTTCTGTTCATTTTTTCTCTGAACAATTTGTTTCCATCATTTTGTTTGCTTTAGATTGCTAGCTGCTAGGCAAGAACCAGAATGTGTTTTTTGTCAGGATCAGTATAAGAACATATGTACAATCAGGTTCTTAGTAATAAAAGCTTTTTGATTTTCATGGTGATGAAATTCTCAAAATTATTTTCTAGGTCAACAGAAGCACTCGTCAAAGTGGTTTGAGTAATACTGATAACTTATTTTTACTGTTCTCCTGTACTTCATATATCTCCATAGTGTGAACTGTCACCTAGTACAAAAAGCTTCAGCCTTTGTTGTTGTTCTGTCATTTCATTCATGTCCAACTCTTTATGACCCCATTTGGGGTTTTCTTGGCAAAGATACCGGAATAGTGTGCCATTTCCTTCTCCAGCTCATTTTACAGATGAGGAAACACAGAGGTTAAGTGACTTGTCCAGGGGTCACACAGCTAGTAAGTGTCTGAGGCCTTATTTGAACTCAGATCTGCCTGACTCCAGGCCCTAACTCTATCCACTGCACCACCTAACTACTTATTGTGTGGATCAGAAAACCACTTACCCAAAGATAATAAGCAGAGGCATATTTGTGGTGAACAGGAATACGTTTATTTCCAATTCCCAGGAATGGGGGCATCCTTACCCAAGGCAGGGCAGCATCCCTGACTTTTATTGGTTAAGAACGGGTACAGGAAGAGGACAAAGGACTGAGGGTGAACTTTAGGACTGCCTTTGACTCTTCATTGGTTGAGAGACAGAGTCCTGTTTAGGCTGAACTCACACAAAGGAGTCTCGAAACCGCATTCTCCTGCTGTCGGTCACCCCTGTTCTCATCTCGCATTGGTTGAGGCAAATCCTTCTGGGTTATTGTCCCTTACCCTCATTTGTATTGGGGGATAGGGCGCACATTCTGACGTAGGAGCTGCCGTCCCCTGTTCTCATCTCTCTGCTTGAGGCAGATCCTTCTGGGTTAAACTGCCCCTCACCCTCATTTGTACAAAGGATCAGCTCACATTATAAAGGGAAAAGAAATACATATTGGTACAGAGGTGTGTATATATATATTTATATATTTATTTGTATATATTTCTATATACAAATTTATTTATTTATATATATAGAAAATTTGTGCACAACTACAGGCAAAATGGTGAATTGGAAAAGAAACATTTAAAAAGAGATTAACATACCAAAGAGGGAGAAAAGAGAAAAGGGGGGCTGGTCTCAAGTTCTGCACTTCCTCTGGGAACCCCTTCCCCCTTTCAGCTTCTTCTTATTTCTGGAGAGTCTTCACTCAGCGCCCCCCCCCCCCCATTCACCATCAACCCTTGAGCAGAGGACAATGGATTAATGTCTAATCTAGGTCATAGGGTAGATGATACTAATGTGTGCTAATAATAGTAGAACGAGCAAACAGAATGAGAAGACCTTTGTTACTGTACTAGTTCTGCCAAATCTCATGACTGTGCAGATAACTGGAACTCTCTAAATAAATACCACTTTCCTCATTTATAAAATAAGGTTAATACCTGTCTTATTATATCACAATGATGGGGTGTCCCCTGTACCTTGTATATCTCCGTAGTGTGAACCGTATGTCATCTAGTACAAAAAGCTTCAGCCTTTGTTGTTGTTGTTCAGTCATTTCACTCATGTCCAACTCTTTATGACCCCATTTGGGGTTTCCTGGCAAAGATACTGGAGTGGTTTGCCATTTCCTTCTCCAGCTCATTTTACAGATGAGGAAACACAGACAGATGAGGTTAAGTGACTTGCCCAGGGTCACATAGCTAATAAGTGTCTGAGGCCTTATTTGAATTCAGATCTGCCTGACTCTAGATCCACAGCTCTATCCACCCACCGCCCTACCTAGCTGCCCATCAGCCCTTGAGCAGTGGACAATGGATTAATGTCTAGTCTGTTGAGGCTTGGAATTCAGGGGCACTTGAGACCCCAAAATACCAACACGCCACGTCCTACTGAATGAATTTGACTCAAGCTTTCTCTCAGCCAAACTAAAGCAAAGTTTGTTAAAGATTAGCCATAATGGGTAGACTCTTAAGGAGCCTAAGTATTTCTCAGCTTGTATTGACAAGGAGACCAAAACAATCTGACACAGAATGAGTCTGTGCTAAACTCCCCTTCTTGGAGGCAAGATGGATCTTATCTACAGAAAGACTGTGAGGGTATTTAGAGGTGGTCTAGAGGAAGGGTTTGGGAAGGGTCTTGAGGAGGAGTCTAAGGAGGATCTTGAGCTGAGGTCAGACTCCAGGAATGGGATTAAGGGTGGGAAATAGCTGAAGGCTACTTAAAGATGACAGATAATGAAAAGCTAGGCTAATGTAAGGGTAACAGATTTGAGTATAGATATTTTGATAGGATCAAAGGTGGGAAGTAGCTGGACAATGGAGGGCTAGGCCAGGTTAAGAGTAACAGATTTGGGCCCAGCCATAGTGAAAGACTTATGGCCTCAGGCAAATGCCTCATCAAGTGGGAAGATTCAATCAGAATTCATATCATATCATATTAATTCATATCATAATCTAGGTCATAGGTAGATGATATGAACATGTGATAATAGTGAAAGGAGCAGAAAGAATGAGACCACCTTTGTTCCTGTACTGTCTCTGCCAAATCTCATGACTGTACAGATAACTGAAACTCTCTAGATACCACCTTCCTCATTTATAAAATAAGGTTACTAACTGTCTTATTATATCACAGTGATGGGGAGATGGGACCTGGACCCTTAAAAGCAGTGGTTCTCAACCTATGGGTCATGACCCCTTTGGGGATCCAACCACCTTTTCACAGGGGTCACAGGGGTTGCCTAAGACCATTGGAAAACACATATTTCCAATGGTCTTAGGAACCGAGACACTGTGCTCCTCTATCCACCCTCATACAAGTATTAAAGGGTCCCAGCATTAGGAAGGTTGAGAACCACTGCTTAAAAGGAAAAGCCCATATCTCTGAAAACAACCCAGTCCCTGAATTTTTCCATATATTTCAGCAGCCCAGATCACTGTTGCCTCTGCCCACCCCAGCCTAATTAATTTACTTGACATTCTTTTCACTATCCTCTTGGCCCACCCCAGACTAGTCCTTTTTGTATATAGGCATCAGTCTCACCCAGATTAAATCAGACAGGTTCACTAGTGTCACTACCTACCAGCAACACCCCAAGACCACTCAACGCTGCCTACCTGCAGCAACCAGACCACCTCGCTTACCTTACCCAGGTCTTTGGACATCTCTAGCCGCAGTCACTGCGTCACACGCTAGACAGAGCACCCACACAGACTCCAGATCACTTCAACAGTAAGGCTTTATTGTAGCGGATTACATCTTGTTGTGTTCTCTCTCTTCTTCCCTCCTCCTCCCCCTGCCTCAGACCTTAGCTTTTTATAGGGTTTAGTTATCACGTGCCCCAGCGACAGTCTCATCCTATCAGAGAGGAGACATGTCCCGTTGGATGGCGCATGCTCAATACAAGCCGTCTTATCACAGGGAATACTCTGTACCCAGATAAGAGACTGCAGAACACACACCCAAGTGCCTCAACGCCAGAGGCCCCTTTTTATCCTCTTGGGACTCGGCAGCTGCTTTAAGGCAGTAACAACTCCCTTTTCTTGTTTAGCAGGAACTGCTTTCATTTATGAATTTGCAGTTATAAATTTCCAATGGGGCGTACTAGGTCAGCTTTAAGGTTGGTCAGGGCACGTCAGTATAAACAGAACATACCATGTAACAAGCAGGCTAGGCAAAAAATATCAGCAACAGTACAGCACCAGCTGTCACTACATGAGCAAGCCATAGGGGAAGGGAAAGGGCGCAATTTTTAACCCATTCAATAAAATCATCAGATACATGAGAAGGCAAGGTAAATTTTTTTGTTATGACATTGATCTCTTGAGCCAGGCATGCCAGTTGTGCTATTTGGTCAGTAATATTCGAGGCTAGTCCCTTACTAGCTCCTACGAGGCAATAAAGGAGCTATATTTCTCTAAAAATACTTGGGTGATGTATTCATGGGAAACTGTATCTGCTAGCTCAGGGAAAAGACTTTTAGGCTGGGGGCAGGGGAGAGGCAGAGTTAATGCCTTTATAGCTGAAGGAAAGTGTGACTTTTACAGCTTAATTGCACAGGCTTGTTACAAACTGATGTTACATACATAGGTACCCGAACACAAGTGAGATTTTACAAACTGAGGTTACAGACAAAGCATCCCAGACCTCATTATTCCCCCCTTAACAGATAAGACCTGAATTCATTTGGGGAACAGGGATGAAGGTCTCAGCTTCCTGAACTGCTTCATGCTGAGAAAAGTTGTAGAGCAGTCCCTGCCTCACAAGGGTCCATCAGTCAAAGGGGAGGGGGCTGTGGCCAATGTCCGGAACTTGGCAGACACCAGATCCAATGAGTGTTGGGTAGTGAATTCGGGCAGTGGTTGGTATTCAGCCTGAGCCGTCATCTACAAGTGGAAGGTTGCTGAGCCTAGAAGATACAAATCTAGCAGAGAGATTAAACAAACAAGAGCCAAAAGCAATAGGAGAAAAATGACCAGAAGTAGAGTGAGCATGGGCTAGTATAATCCATTACACAGACTATTTAACTGTCTTTTATATTTCTACATGCCACACAGACTAGGTACCTCATAAGATATTCTTCACTAACATAACTGTAGACCTTAAACAAAAGAGGTTTCTGACTTAAACCTCACAACTGAATAGCAGACATACATCCTTGTTTCACAAAGCTTGTCTATCCTCTAATTATAATCACTTTGGAAGAAAGAGATACTTCAGAAATTGAATCTTTTACATATACACTGAGTTACAAATGTTAACTTTTGCTTAGTTCATGGAATAACTACAAATTCATATTGAAACAGCAAGAACTATTCTGCTTTATAACTTATTGCATCAATTTAGCAATAATCAATTGAAAATTTTGTAAACCTTCGGAAATTGTCACATAAGACCTTTCAAAACATCTTTTCTTTTTTTTTTTTTAGATATGGGATTCTTTATTAAATTTTTTGAGTTACGTATTTTCTCCCCGTCTTTCCCCCGCCCACCACCCCAAAACAGCTATCCCAGTGTTTCCCCCCTCCCCCAGTCTATTCTCT
>JAQQSU010002569.1:0-14632 GCA_028627135.1 Pseudochirops cupreus
TGACATAGGAGAGAATAGACTGGGGGAGGGGGGGACACACTGGGATGGATGCTTTGGGGCGGTGGGTGGGGGAAAGACGGGGAGAAAATATGTAACTCAAAATCTTGTGGAAATGAATGATGCAAACTATAATAAAATTTTAAAAAAACAACAAGCATTTATTAAGCTTCCACTATGTGTTAGGCACTATGTTAGGCACTGGGAATACAAAGACAAAAGTAACAGTCCCCGTTCCCATGGAACATTTTATTAGCAAGACAATACGAACATCAACAACAACAAAATAAATACAACCAAGCTGAGCAGTGGGAAGGGGTTTGCCACAAGTAGTTAGGAGGGAAGGTACCGAGAAAAGCTTCTATAGGAGATACAACTAGACTACTGGTAGAGTTGTGAGCTGACTCAACCATTCTGTAGAGCAATTTGGAACAATGCCCAAAGGGCTATAAAACCACGCATATCCTTTGACTTAGCAATGCCACTATTAGGTCTGTATCCCAAAAGATACAAAAAACAAAAAGAAAAAAAACCTATATGTGCAAAAATATTTATAGCAGCTCTTTTGTGGGGAAATTGAGGGGAGGCTCATCAATTGTGGAATGGCTGAACAAGCTGTGGTATGTGATTGGATGCTCTCAAAAACACCTGGAAAGACTCGCATGCGCTGATGTAAACTGAAACATACTGCGTACAAAGTAACAGAAATAATGTAAGATGATCAGCTGTGAATGACTTAGTTACTCTAGACAATACAATGATCCAAGATACCTCTGAAGGACTTAAGAAAACGCTATCCATCCCCAGAGAAAGAATTGTTGGTGTCTGAATACAGATTGAAGCATACTTTAGAAAGGTGGGAGGCAGTGTTAGCTTGAGCAGAGTTTTTAAAGGGAAAAAGAGAGTCAGAGGTGGTGGTAGAGTGAGAATACACCCTGAATAAGGGTGACAGACAATGCAAAGGTACAGAGCTGGGCAATGAAGTGCCATGTGTTAAAAACATGAAGAGTTAGTTTGGCTAGAAATGGCATGCATGGAGAATGAGGAAGAAACTAGCCCAATTGGCACAAAGAGTTTGTGCTAAAGAATAATAAACGATAAAGTGAAATGGTTAGGTTGGGGCCAGGCTATGGAGGATTCTTTTTTTTAATTAATTAATTTAATTTTAGTTTTCAACATGCACTTTCACAAGATTTTAAGTTTTAAATTTTCTCTGCCTCCCTCCCCATCTCTCCCACCCCCCCCCACCTCCCCGATGGCATGCAATCTGATAAAGGCTCTATATATACATTCTTATTAAATATATTTACACATAAGTCATGTTGTAAAGAAGAATTAGAATGGGAGGGATCACAAGAAAGAAAAAACAAACAAAAAAAAAAGAGAGCGAACAAATAGTATACTTTGATCTGCTTCCCTGGATGTGGATAGCATTTTTCATCATAAGTCTTCTGGACTTGTCTTAGATGTTTGCATTGCTGAGAAGAGCTAAGTCTATCAAAGTCAGTCATCACACAATGTGGCTGTAACTGTGTACAATGTTCTCCTGGTTCTGCTCATTTCACTCAGTATCAGTTCATATATGTCTTTCCAGATTTTTCTCAAGTCCACCTGCTCATCATTTCTTATAGCGCAGTAGTATGCCATTACATTCATATACTACAATTTGTTCAGTCATTCCACAATTGATGGGTATCTCCTCAATGTCCAATTCTTGGTCACCACAAAAAGAGCTGCTGTAAATGTTTGTCCATGTGGGTCCTTTTCCCATTTTTGTGATCTCTTTGGGATATAGTCCTAGAAATGGTATTGCTGGGTCAAAGGGAATACACATCTTTATAGCTCTCTGGGCCCAGTTCCAAATTGCTCTCCAGAATGGTTGAATCAGTTCACAACTCCACCAACAATCCATGAGTGTTCCAATTTTCCCACATCTTCTAAAGCATTTATCATTTTCCTGTTGTGTGATGTTAGCCAATCTGCTAGGCATGATGTGGTACCTAAGAGTTGTTTTAATTTGTATTTCTCTAATCCATAGTGATTTAGAGCATTTTTTCATATGTCTATAAATATCTCTAATTTCTTCATCTGAAAACTGCCTATTCATATCCTTTGACCATTTGTCAGTTGGGGAATGACTTGTATTCTTATAAATTTGACTCAATTCTCTGTATGTTTTAGAAATGAGGCCTTTATCAGAGACACTGGTTGTAAAAATTCTTTCCCAATTCTCTGCTTCCATTATGGAGAACTCTAAACACAGGCAGAGTTGAATCTTGATACAAGGGATAACAAGAGTCCCTACAAGGCTTTAGCAGAGGAATGATATATCACTAAAGAGAAAGTAGTCTGGCAACAGTGTTTAATACAATTTAGAGAGAAGAGAGATGGAAAGATATTGTAGTAATCCACAAATAAAGTTATCAGCATCTAAATCACAGTTAATGTGATAGGAGAAGAACAAGTGAAAAATGTATCAGTACAAGTTGATGAATTTGAACAAAAGAGACAAAGGAAGAATAAAAGTCAAAGATCATTCCAGGATTTCTGAGTATAAGATAAAGACAGTATGTCATTGACAGTTATAAGAATATTAGGAAGAGCAAGTATTTGGAAGATAAAAGTGGGGAAGTTTTATCAGCTATGCTAAATATTGATTCTACCATTTGTTTTTCAGGACAAGTTATTTTGTCTCTTCTTCAATTTCTTGAGCTATAAAAAAGACTAGTATTCTCATTTCACCTCTGAAGGTTTTAAAGGATAACTTAAAATAGACACGATTGTAAAACTATCCATGAATAGAATATGCTGTGGAAATATGAAATACTATAAAAATCCACAGGGCAGCTAGGTGGCGCAGTAGATAAACCACTGGCCCCAGAGTCAGGAGGCCCTGAGTTTAAATCCCGCTTCAGATACTTCCTAGCTATGGAATAGCCTGGGCAAGTCACTTAACCCTCTTTCCCTCAGTTCCTCATCTGTAAAACAAACTGGAGAAGGAAATGGAAAATCACTCCAATATCTTTGCCAAGAAAACCCCAAACAGGGTCACAGAATCAGACACAACTGAAATGACTCAACGACAACAAACGAAGATCCATGTTGAGAAGCAATGCTTCAGAAACTATTCATTATAAAATCTAAAGCAAATAAACTAGAGAAGAGTTATAATGGGAGTAAAAGGACAAGGTAACACAGGCAGGAGGGACAGCAAAAAGGCTTTTCATACACCAGCCCAAAAACTGAAATATTTAAATCTCCAAATATTTGGACCAATGGAAAATTGGTCCAAAAAGAACCAATGGAAATCAAAGTTTTCCTACCATTCTCACTGAGTCTTTTAGAGTCAACTACTGTGCAAAGTCTCTTTGCCATTCAACAGAGATAAGGCCCCACCAAGTTTTATGAGTACTTATTTTCCTATCTAAGATACAAATGAAGCATATCATCATTTGATCCCAGTTCTGCCAGGTACATAAAAATACCCAGAGCAAACTATGTGTTTTCAGGTTCATAAAAGTGTCTTACATAATATTATAAATTGACTGATCTTTTTAATTGGTTCTGTGAGCACTATTATACATACTCCCCATTGTAAACAACCCAGGAAACTGCAAACCAAGGTTCTCTATATCCTATACTATAGGCAAATAAACAACCCATATACCAGTTTACTTTTTAAAAAGTAAATATTTATTTTTTGTTATTCTGAACTTAACAAACTCTAATAAATATTAGCATATCACTATTCAAAACACTGAAGGAGTACTGTATAAAAAATAATGAATCTCCCTTATATACAGCTTGGTTTTTTAAAGTATACATAACGCATTCAGCACGTTTGTTCCAAAGCTGTCCTACTTGTCTACGTTTCCCTCTCAACTTCCTTCTGCTCTGTCCAGTGCTCTCATTATTCTTTTGTTTCCCCTTATCTCACCATCATAACCCAGAGTTCAGACCTTCAGCCTCAGAGCAGTTGGCAGAATCTACTGTATCTCATTTGATTCTCAGAATAATTCTGTAATGTAGGTACTACAGATACTATCATCTCCATTTTACAATTCAGAAAACTAAAGCTTAGAGATGTTAATTGTCTTGCCCTTGACCATACTTCTAGTAAACGTCTGAGGTGGGATACTAACCAAGGTGGAATGATAAAAGATCACAATCAAATAAAGCAGTTTGGGATTTCATGATGTGAAATACTTGTTGGTAATAAGATCACGCCCATGTCTATCTCTATGTGTAGATGAAGTGGAATAGGGGAGTGGAAATTCAGAGGAATTGAGTAAACCAAGGAATTAAGAAATTAGGTTATTTAGGAGAGCAAGAATATGCATAAAGTCCCCTTGCAATGAAGGCAGGGGTTGAGGTGGAAAAAAAGACTGTAAGCCATTTCAATGCTTCAACAATCGGTGATTTCACTGATTTTTTTTTTCACTGTATTCTCCTCCATCAATTCAAATCATAATCTTCAGATGGCTTAGCTCATGATCTTTGGGAGTTGCTGAGGCAAAATAATTCATTACTGTAGGTCAACCTGGTGATGAATTTTTCCTATTTTACCTAGGATATTTCTCAGATGACACAGTCTATCACTAGGTCTATATCTTCCAGCTTGGGAGGACTTTCAACTCCACAGTAGGCATAATTCAAGGTTAAAGCCTTATCCTAAATGCTTTTCTCTCAATACAAAGCTCTCCAAGAATTAATTTACTCACATAATTCCAACTATCACATTTATAAAAACATTCCCAAAAGTGTATCTGCTATCTTACCCTATTCCTGAGCTCCCAACCAGCATCTCTAACTTTTTCAACTAGATATCTTCATCTCAAGTTCAACATGTCTAGAATCAAACACATTAAAAACTAAAAGTAGGGGCAGGCAGGTGTGCAGTGAATACAGCACTAGCCCTGGAGTGAGGAGGACCTGAGTTCAAATGCAGCCTGAGACACTTGACACACTTACTAGTTGTGTGACCTAGGACAAGTCACTTAACCCCAATTGCCTTGCCTTCCCCCCTCAAAAAAAAACAATTAAAACTAAACTAAAATACAATCATAGCTAGAAGGAACCTTCATAGAATTAGAGAACTTGACAGAAGTGACCTCATAAGTTTACACAAATAACACATACCCAAAAAATGGTTATTCAGCCTCTGCTTGAAGACCTACAAGGAGAGGGTGAGGTCACTTTTGGTGGCTCTAACTGTTAGGGAATTTTTCTTGATACTGAACCTAAATTTGCTTCTTCATAATCTGATCCAGGTTCTGCCCTCTGGAACTACACTGAACAAATCTGGTCCTTCCTTCACATGACAGTCCTTTAAATACCTGAAGACAGCTATCGTGTCCCCCTGAGTCTTCTCATCTTCAGACTAAACATTGCTGGTTCCTTCAACTGACAACAGTGGAAGTCACCTAGTCTTTGATTCACTTTACAGATGAGGAAACTAACAGCTGAAATGAATTAACTTGTCCAAATTTACAGTTAGTAAGTGGTGATGCTGAGAGTAGACTCAAGTTCTCCTGTCACCTTTCTCCCAAAACCACCTTATCCTTTGGACATCTCCATTTTTAGCAATAGTACAAAAAAGGAAATCAGATGAATAACAAGTTATGGGGCAAAGAAAGAGCATAAATTCAGTTTTGAACATACTGAATTTGAATTTGAGATGACAATAAGATCAAGGTAGAGATGTCCAGAAGACAACTAGCAGTAGACGGCTAATGTTCAGGGATGTAAATTCAGGAGTCTTCAGTATAGAGATGACAGGCGATGATATGGGCATATGTGATCATCTATACTTCTTTGAGTCTAGGGTCAGAATTAGAGTTGGGGGTTAAAGAGATAAAAATGGTTCAAATGATTGCTATGGAGAATGTGATAAGGCACTCAGGAAGAGGTGAATAAAAGGACCAAGAAACAGTAATGAGAGCCTCTCTGAAGTTAAGCAGCTTAAATTTGTAATGGATAGAATTAAACATTTTGTAATTTTCTTTAGCAACATTGAGTAGCTTCAGGACACAGAATGGAAATCAGGTGGTGGAAGTTACCCAGGGTTAAAGATTAACAATACAGGAATGGTAGAAGATAATTTCCCCAAAATACTGCTTCAAATGAGCAACTTCGGTCAAAAAGAACAAATAATGAAACAAACTTCCCCCTTCTTGATAAAGAAATAGAGAACTATGAAAAAGGACTAGTCTTTGTGCTATTAGTCATAGTCATTTTTTTTGGTCAGTTCTGCTGAATCTGTTTAATTGTAACTCACTGTTAGCAGGTGGGGGAGAGAAGGAGAATAAATGTGGCATAAAAAAATAAAAAGAATCAATAAAAAAAGTTTTAATGCTGTTGTACACATATCATTTCCCTATTCAAATATGTTCAATGGCTCTCTATTTGCTCTCATATACTCAAATGGATCTAACATCTCATAGATGTGGATGTTTCCTCTAATAATCCAAGTTGCAGTCCATTCATATCTGCCCTGGAAGATTTTTGTCAACATCTTTTCATAAATTTAACACTGTCCTCCCAACATGTTGGAAGACCTCCACCATTTCTCCTGATGTCTAGAGGATACCAGTGGAGAACTCAGGCTGTCTCCCTGTCATCCTTCACCCTCACCACATAACCAGGCCACCTTTTCTTCCTATCATACACTGTCCTGATGACATCTTTGCTTTCTGTTCTTCAAAATAACTGATTGGTTACCTGTTGTAAGCTCCTCACACCTACCATGCAATTCCCCACTGCCTCAGTGTGACATTCCTTTCCAATCCTTTAGAGACTATTACGTTCCATGTCTCACAGCCCTACAATAGCGCTGGTAAAATGTTAATATTAAAAAGATGGGTCTTTCTTTGTTCCTGGAAGAAGCTTAGCATCATTAATAGAGTTTTGCAATTCCTGAAGCCAAGTGATCCTGCTCTCCTCCTGTTTAATTCTGGGCCCAACTTTGTCCATTTGTATCATTTGTTCCAGATACACATGACGGACAAACTCTGTAGGTTTTCCGTCCAAATCATGTCATAACCTAGACAAAATACTCGTCTACTTAATGTTTCCTAGGTGGATGGTCAGAACTTACGAATTGCTTCCAGGAGGCTCTGTGGTATTCTGGAGTCTGAAGCCACATACTCCATAAGGTATACCTAACTGCCACAATATAAAGAAAATCCAAATCCTTGGCACTTAAGGCCCTCCAGAAGTTGGTCCCATACTATCTCTTTCTCATGTTACATAAATTCAATTGGGCCACCTCATTGCTGCTAAGCAATCCTTTTATATGTCCCTAACTGATATACTATCCTACTCACCACAGTGGCTTTTCCAGACTTCAAACCTTCCATGGCTAACTCTTTCCCCACCCTCTTAGCTGAGAAGCTTGTCTCACATTTCACTAGAAAAAGTGAAGTCATTCACTGAGAGCTTCTTCTCCCCTCCTCATGTCACATTATTTAAATGCCTTCCCCTACTATCTCCTCTGTTCCTCCTGTCTCACACAAGGAGGTAGCCCTTCTCCTTGCCAAGGCAAACCCCTCTACATGCACAAGTGATGCCCTTTCATTCCATGTTCTCCAACAGATTCCCCTCCACCTCTCTTATCCCCACTGTCTTACTCTTCTTCAAACTCTGTCTACTGGCTGCTTCCCTGTTGACAAAAACACTCACATCTCCTCCATCCTCAAAAAACCCTCAACTGATCTTTCTGTTAGTTATCATGCTTTATTTCTGCTTCCTTTCATAGCAGCCTTCTCTTGGAGAAGACTGTCTAGAGATGGTACTCCACTTCTACCCTATACAACTTTCCTGGAAACTGTTTAAAGAAAATTAAGGAGAATTTTATGTGCCAGGTTACTCTACAGACCTATTTTATCATTTCTATCTCCATCAGAAAACGTGTATACTGAAAACATCACCTAGGGACTTTTGTTTAAAATCAGTCCTGGAGATTCCAGCTCTCCACATAAACTCTGGCAAAGAACCAAAATGGATACCAGATCAAATAATGACCAAGAAATCCAAAATGAAACAGAAGGAAACTTCTTCATACAACTCCGGACTAAACATAAAAAACAAATAAACCAAATGATCTGAAGGGGTCCTGGCTAGCCTTAATAAAGGTAAGCAAGCCTGAAACTTGCCAGTGTTTTGACCAGTGAAACTCCAGAAGGCCCTGAAGCCTTCGGTGCTGGAGGAGAGGACCTGCAGTGTTTGGAAAGGGAAGCTGCTGGGGAGAGGGCTACTGAAAACCCACAGTGCTTTGTGGAAAAAAAACCAGACATCTGTCCCACTCTGACCTGATTTGCTCCTAAGGACCCTGCAGACCACAGAGCTCTCAGCCTGAATGATCCAGGTGCTCCTGCCAGTACTATGCGTGTAGACATGTAAGAGGAAGTGGAAGTCAGTGGCAGGAGAACAAAAAATTGAAGGTCAGAATCAAATGAGACTTAAATAAGAGTGTGGGAATAGAAGAGAAAGAAGTCTGACTCTGGCACTAAATCACAAATAAGGAAGTGAGGCAGGAAAAGATGACTAAACAGAAGATACCGAACATTATGAAGAAATATTATGGACTAAAATATACTCAAGATTTAAACCCAGAGGAAGTGAATAATTCCCCAATAACTATACGCAGAGCCTCAGGAAAAAAACAGCTTGGCCACAAGGACAACGAAAGTACATAGAAGAAATAAAGCAAGAGATAAAAGATGAAACTGTAAGTGAATTAAAAGTTCTGGTAGAAAGAATCATAAGGAGAAAAAAAATTCCTTCAATAGAAGGTGAAAAATCTCACCTAAATAACAAACTGAAAATTAGAACGGAGCAAAGAGGACTCAATGACTACATGAAACAAAATGAAATAAACAAAATCAAAACATTTAAAATAGCAACCTTTCCCATAAGATCAGGAGTAAAACAAGAATGTTTGGTACCACTACTATTATTTGACATAGTGCTAAAATGCTGGTTATAACAATAAAAAATGAAATTGAGGAAATAAGCACAGGTAAAGAAAAAAAAATTATTAGCTTTTGCAGATGATATGATAGTTTATATAGAGAACCCTAGGGAGATAACTAAATATTAATTGAAATATAACATTAGCAAAGTAGCAGAATATAAAATAAACCCCCTGGAATCAGCAACCTTTATAGGAAGAGAAATTCTGTTCTAAATAACTAGAAAATCTAAAAATATTTAGGTGTTCACCTACCAAGATACACATAGGAACTGTATAAATACAACTACAAAACACTTTTTTTTGTAGAAATAAAGATAAATCTAAATAAAGGGAAAGTTACTAATATGGATAGGCCATAGCAATATAAGAGAAATGACAATACTTTCTAAACTAATTTACTTATTTGAGGTCATAACAATCATCAACTACCAAAGGATTACTTTACAGAGAAGAAAAATAACAAAATGTCAAAATTCTTGAGAAAAATAATGGTGCCCTTTGGTATATGGACTTAGAGGAAATTTTCTTGGCCCTTTACATGGATCACTTAAGATACCAAGGTCCCTGAAGAAATTCTGTGTGTCCTAGGTAGAACGGAACACCTAGAAATTTTGTCTTGACCTCAGTCAGACATCCTTAGGGACGGAATCATAGAAGAGTTTTGCCTAGAACAGTTTGATTCCTCACCTAATTGTGCAGAGATGATTTCTAGCCAATCCCAGGCCCCTAATCTTGTGGGGCAGAGGCCTCTAGGACCCAGTTCTGGTTTTGTTGTAGCACTAGGTAACTGACCTACCTCAGAGTATAGGAGAGAAAGGGTAAGGACCTGATCCCACTGGAACCAATGAACCAATGTTGCTACATAAGCACCAAGTCAAATTCATTCATTTTCTCACCAGAAGGGTAAAGGGCTGACTTCTAGTGAACCCAGTCCCTGTGGGAAGAGGCCCATACTTTCAGAATAACACAGTAAAAAGCCAGGCTTTCCTCTGAGAAAGTTGACTTGATTTTCTTTCCCTTTTCTTTATTATTTTTGGGTTGGGTAAGGATCTTTAGAAAGTACCAAGACAAGAATAAATCTATTATAACTTTAAATTTTTTTATAATGTATTTGAAAGTGTGGAAGAATGTTAATGATCAGCTTTGATTACGAATTGGCTATAAAGATTTTTCCAGAGGCACTGGGGAAGGCATTCAAAAAGGAAACGAAGAACGTCCCCAAGCACTAAAAGAAATTTGCCAAACACACTCCAGTAGATTTTCTGAGAACAGTAAATATCAAAACGGGAAAGAGTGTAAGAGTGGAACTGATTGTACCCACCCCACTTAAAGTGATAAAATGCCTTAATACTTTAATGAGGAGAAAACAAGTCTCAATTAATCAATCTCAGGCACAAGCTTTCATTTCAATCAAAAACAAGACTTGAGACTAAGTAGGAAATTTCTCGGAAATGGAAATGACAATGATGTGGAACAGCAATCATGTTTAGATTGGCTAAGGAAACTTGGTCACATGCTGAGGTCATTTGTAAAATTTCTAGCTAGGTTAGAACCAGGGTTATTATAGAAACTGAAGGAACACAGCATTTCAATTTTTACTGGAGAAGGTTTTACCCTGAGAAGGAACCCCTAGAGGAAGGAGAGGCCCCTATCGCGCTAACTTTACTCGGACAAACCTGGGAATAGAGCCATTATCCGGTATTTCTAAATTTAAAGCAATAAAATACTTAAATCAAGAATGAGGGCGACATTTCTAGTCTTATTTTTTTTCCTTTATCATCTGTATTTGAAGACATTAAGTCTGTCTCAGAAACAGAGAGATAAAGGCAAAGGTGGGTTTGCAGTCCTACCTAACAAAAAATATCTTAGGCAAGACACCTTTTTGATACTCAAAGAAGGGTGTGGTTTCTGATTTAGTTTCTGCACTATTTGTTACCGGACAATCCCAGGGGCAACAATCCTTTTTGATGACACATGAATAAAATATAGTAAACCATCTAATAAGTTATAAAAAGAACTTGTGACATCAGCAATATTCTTAATGGAACCTACATGAAGATAAACACTGTAAGGGAGAGCTACATTGTTCTCTTCAAGAACAAGTCTTATGATATGCCAATGTATTTTAATGGCTTTATTACTTTATGAGAATTATTACAAATGTTCAAAAAATTATATTAGAATGATAATGTCTGTAATCACAGAGGAAAGGAACCATTATGTTCTACGACATTCTTAAAACCATTTATTCTTGGCATTGCCTCTTCAGTAATGTGACATGGAAGCAGATTTTCACTTTAGATCTCCTTGCTAAATAGAACAGAAGCTTTAACAATTAGCTTACTGAGAATACAATACAAAGGACTGCACAAAGTATACTAATAGCCTTTTGAGACTTTTAGGATCTTTTCCCATGAAGAAAGGGGAGAGTAGCTATTCAAAAGCTTCCCTAAAGGCTCTAAAAGTTGGTATAACTGTCCAAGAGCCCAAAGTAAAGCAAAGAAAGAGGGAGCAGAAAGCCATGATTTTCCTGCACATGTTCTAGGTTCTCTTCTACAACTACAGGAACGGTATTTTTCATAGGATCTAAGAACAAAGTCACATAAGAATACCTACTTCCATTACACAGTTCTTCACTGGGAACAATAATGCTGAGACAAAGGAACTTATTCAGAATCAAAAGAAACTTTCTCCAAAAACCATACTATCAACGATTTGCCTGGGAACATTTAATCTCATCACAAGAAAAGTCTTTTAGTAGACTCTTAAGTTATCTCAAAGAAAAAACTCTCTAATAGTCTTATGTAAGCAGACCTCCAAAAGAGTGAGCTCATACTTGAGATAACATGTACAGGTGTTTGTACTGGTACTATAATATAGGCTCAAAGTTTCATACTGTCTTCCAGGTTTCACCTTTAAACATATCATTATATCAGGTATCCTGCCTTCACAACACTGAAGGGAGAGACAGATGATGTCCCCACAGTTGTGGTTATAAGATGAATATAAGAACAAATTCTCTGGCCTATCCTTACCTTCTTCTTATTCCAAATCTGATCTTAATCAGTCTACTCCACTATTGGAATACAGACAACCTTGAATTATGTCACTGTCATTTTGGTAACTAAACTCTCCTTGACAAATTCATACTTTGAAAACTACAGCAAAAGCCCCCATAGTAATACTAAGCTTCAATTTGCCCCTGGCCAAAGCAAAGCATAACATTTTATAATCTGCCTAAATCTCACCCTGGTATCCAATTACTCTGAGTTCAATGAATGTCCAATTCTCTCTGCACGGAGGAGTAGAGACTACACAGAGTTTAAAAATAAAACATCAACTAAATATATTAAAGACAGCTCTGGGAACATTCCTAAAGTAGGAGATGGACAAAAGAAGAATGGGGGGAGAGGGGTAGAAATAGCCTGGAGCTCCTAACTTACTGAGAACCTAGTTCTGGGACAGGATGTACCTTATCCATGTGGAAGATCAAGTCCAACTCACAGACATTTTCAAAACATTTGTCCAGTGTCTCCACAAAAACCTAGAGAAATAAGAAAAATAGATTTAGATCAAATTGCATCATTCAACGTAAACTTGTTGGGGAGTGGGGCAACTGGAACTTAAGCTTACCCCTTCCTCTCAAAGGAATTCCAACAAATGATCTTATGCACTAAGCCTTTAATACAGTATTAACTGAACATAATCTAACCCAGTACAGGGAATACAAAAAGCTTCTGGGGAAAAAACCTTTTATTTTAATATGGCCCCATTATGTACAGTCACAGGTAGCAAGCATACTTTCTCCTTTCACAGGGTGCCCAAAAGTTTTTAATTAACAAGGGATTCCCCCTTTACTTGATCAACAATTCCTTAATCTAAGCTTTTGTTTGCCTGCCTCCCAAATTTTACCCAGAGAGTTGTTCAGAAGGACTTAACTCAGAGCACCACCTGCTGGTGATCTGACAATTCTGTCTCATGTATCAAAGACCAACCAGACCAGTGACTCCAAGACAAATGATGTGTGTGTGGAATGCTCCACAAAGCGCCCAGGAAGCCAAAGGGACAAAGGAGATGAGAGGTAATGGTATGGGGCAGGCAACTTAGAAGATTAATCACTACTGGCTAAAGCTTAGAGCCATTTTACCATCACCTCACAGCAGGATCTCAGAATCTAGAGCTGGGAGGGAACTCAGAGGTCCATCTAGTCCATTAACCATTGGTTTACCAATAAAAAAATTAAGGTCATGGGGTGGCTAGGTGGCGCAGCAAATAGAGCACTGGCCCTGGAATCAGGAAGAGTCGGGTTCAAATCGGCCTCGATACTTAACACTTACTAGCCATGTGACCTTAGGCAAGTCACTTAACCCCAATTGCCTTCCCTCCTCCAAAAAGAAAAAAAAAATTTTTTTTAAAGAAAGAAAATTAAGGTCCCAGGAAGTTAAGTACATATTCTGCTTTTTAAAAAATTCCACTAGACATACCTGAATGAGGTCCAAGATCCCCAGTTCACTTTCTGAAGAATCCACGCAAAACACAAAATACAAAGTGGCATAGTGCCGGTAAATCAACTTATAGTCAGAGCCGCCAATCAAACTGCAGGAACAAAAGACAACCCCAAGAGATAGCTGAAATACTGTGCTAGAGTAAATATGATTTCCACTATACCACGTGGCCTAAAAATGCACAGCACAATTCACCAGACTCACATTCAAATCAAGAAGTGACATGTATCCCCTCCTCACAGTGAGCAAAAAAGGAGACCACTTGACAAGAGAACTGAATTTACAAGCACAGGCAAGCCCTAGAAAAAGTAAACAGCCTCTTCAAGAACATCTCTGTGAAGGCTAAAGCCAAGGTATGTCCTGGATCCAACCTGACACTTAAAGAGCACCAGGCTGAAGTCACAGGACCCATCAGATGACCAGACCTTGAAATAAGTGGAGACAAAACTGCTGGCTTACCTGCCCCCCTCTAGAAAGTTACAGATGTTGTCATCCCTCTTGAGGACAAGGTGGAAAGTCTCCCGGACAATCTGCTGTTGAATCTCTTCTGGCTACAGGAAAAAAGAAGAGTCAGACAAATCAGTGGGTTTGTTTGAGACCCTAAGGGGCCATGGTTATGAGTAGAGTGAAACACTACCAAAATCTTTAGAGCACACCACTCTGCTATTCCATAACACTGGAAATGGGAAGTTTCCACTCTTCACAATACACCTTCTTCCCTACCATGTCCTTTCCCCTTCCTATTTTTTTTTAATTTTATTTTAGTTTACATCATTCATTTCCACAAGATTTTGAGTTACAGATTTTCTCCCCATCTTTCCCCTACCCACCACCCCAAAACAGCCATCCCAATGTATCCCCCTCCCCCAAACTATTCTCTCCTATGTCTTCCCCCCTCACCCCTCTGACTTTTCGGTAGAGCAGGATGGATCTCCCAACCACAGTGCCTGTGTATCTCAAGTTCCAGCTGGATGTAGTTAATAATACTAATAACAATAATTGCATATATATACTTATATATTTTTAACATTTGATTATACAACTTTAGATTCTAGATTCTTTCTCTTCCTCCCTCGTCACCCACCCCCACTGGAAGTACAAGCAATCAAATACAGGCTGAATGTGTGAAATTACGCAGAACCTCTCCATAGTGAGC
>JAQQSU010000257.1:0-32483 GCA_028627135.1 Pseudochirops cupreus
GTTTATCTACATTGTAGATAATGCTTGCTTCTGGTTTTAGTTAGATGTAGTAGACCAGACTTTCATGCTCCCCCTCTTCTATGAGGCAGATATGCAGAAAGAATATAATCTTGTTGGGTGGATGCTTTCACTGGATCTATGAATGACTAAAGAAAGTTTCAGGGTAGTTAATCTGCAATTCTTGTTTGTGACTCCCTGTTTGTTTGTGCCTCCGGACATGGTCCTAGGATGAAGTCTTAATGTATAATAGCCTTGGCCTAGGGTAGGGAGTGGTCAGGACTAAAGAAGAGTCCTGGCATTTCAATTACCTCAGAGTCTCCGCTGTGAGGTATATAAACCCTGTGATTTTCTTGTAATTTGGCTCTGTATGAAATGGTTCTGTAATAAAGACTATCGAATACATCCCCGTCTCTCTCCTTTATTCAGCTGGTTGCTGGGCCATATTACTGTGCTGGTCACAGCAGTTAGATACTACTTAGCCTTTTAAGAAATTCTTCATTTATTCCTATCATTCTGATGTTTTTCATAGAAATTGGTGTTTTACTTTGTCAAAAGCTTATTCTGGATTTATTGATATAATCATATGAATTTTGTTGGGTTTTGTTATTGACAGTCAATTATGCTTATATTTTCCTAATATTTAACCAGACGTACATTCTTGTTATAAATCTCATCTGATGTTTGTGATATGTTGTTTTAATCTTCTTGCAAGTATTTTATTTAAATTTATTTTTGCATCAGTATTCATTAGGGAAATTGTGTTCACATAGTCTCTCAGTTTGTCTCATCAGGTAAACTCCCAAGTATTTTATATTGTGTGCAGTTATATTAAATGGAATTTCTCTTTCTATCTCTTCCTGCTGGGTTTTGTTGATAATGTAAAGAAATGCCAATGACTTATGTAGGTTTATTTTCTATTCTGCAACTTTGCTAAAGTTGTTAATTATTTCAAGTATTTTTTTAGTTGATTCTTTTAAGTATACCATTCATTACCTGGTAGTGATCTGGTGATGGACTTCTCTATCTTAAAGGTATAGTCCATTGCAGGTTATAGTTTGTCAGAATACACAACAACTTGCACTATTTGACATATTCTTCTGGCCTCAGACCCTCATTAACTGTGTGATCCTGGGCAAGTCACTTAACCTTTGCCTCTGTTTCCTCATCAGTAAAATAGGGATAATAGCACTTACCTCTCAGGGTTGTTGTGAGGAACAAATGAGATAACATTTGTAAAGTGCTTAGCACAGTGCTGGGCATATAGTAAGCACTAAGTAAATGCTATTATTATCCTTATCAATATTGCAATTGTTGTTACCTTCTTCAGGGAGCCAGAGTCACCTTCTGCATAGTGAATATAAGTGTAGACATGATAAATTTCAGAGCAGAAAATCTTAAGAGGCTTTCTAGACCAAATACCTTTGTCTTATAGCTGAGGAAACTGGAGCCCGGAGATGAGGTAACTTAGAGTCATAGATTTAGAACTAGAAGAGCTCACCTAGTCCAACTCTTTTATTTCACATACAGGGAAATTGGGGTCCAGAGAGATGATGTACCTTGCCCAAGTTCACAAAGTAAATAGCAGAGCCAGGACTAGATTCCAAATTCAGTGTCCTTTCCATCTCACCAAAGAGTTCTTTTAGTAGCAAAATAGGGTTCAGAAACCAGCTTGTTTTTCTCAGTTAATATATTTTTTATCTTTGTATTTTCTGTGCATTGAGTACTGGCCCTGATTCAGGAAGACCCGAGAGTTCAAATCCAGCCTCAGACACTTGACCCTGGACAAGTCACTTAACCGGTTGGCCTCCGTTTCCTCAACTGTAAAATGGGGATATTAGCACCTTCCTCCCAGGGTTGTTGTGAGGACCAAATTAAATATATTTGTAAGGCACTTAGCACAGTGTCTGGAACATATTTTGAGCTTAATAAATGCTTGTTTGTGTCCTTTTCTAGTATATTCTTCAAAATATATATTTAATAAATATTTGTAGAATTCAATTCCAGTATAATGTAGGTCCCGAGGTAATACACTGACAAAGTCATATATATCCATAAAACAAAATGCACTGAGAGTGGAGATTTCCTAGTGGGGGTTCTTAACTTGGGGGTCTGTGGACTTATTTTTGAACAATTCTTTGATAAGTGCATTTTAATATGATTGGCTTCCTTTGTAATTCATGTGTTTAAAAAACCTTACTTTCTGGAGTCTACGGCGTAGAAAAGGTTAAGTGTTGCTCCAGAGCAGGTCAGAATTGCGCTCTATCCAGAAATAAGGCAGTGAGGCACACTAAGACTATCATTTCAAGTGCTTTTATAATTACTTTATTCGATGCGCATGTTCAAACCATGAATTCTGATATCTTTCATAAACATTTTTCAGATTCCTTTCTTACGGTATTTGTCATGATATTTCTTCATTTCCATGCTCTTTGGTCATTTAATATACAGTCTTCACAGTCATTCATCTTGGGGAAAATAGATTATTTCAATCTTATGTTATTACCTCTAACATAAATCTTTGAGATGGCTAGTGGGAAAATGTTCATTCTATGTTGTAATAACTATAAAAAAATACTCTGGGACAAACCAGGCAGTAATCTGACAGGTTTTCTATTCTTTAATACACATACATTGTTCTCAAACCTACTGAAGTACACTCTACCTTCAACTTGCTCTTATTCCCCTGAGTGAAAAATCAAAGCTTTATGAAACATCACCATGTGAGTCTATTTGCTGATACTAGAAGCAGAGACAAATGAGGAGGATGAACTGCTGAAATATTGTTCATTATAAGAATGGAATTATAAAGGGTAGGTCATGTAGACTGCAGCATGATTCATGGAGCCAGGCAGCAGATTCAGGGGCCTCTGGTTTCTGTTACTTGGATAACTTGAGATAAGCCTTTAATCTGTGCATCTAGCTAAAATCATATCCTTTTACGACCCTTCCTCCTAGCACCTTGCTTTTATCTTTGCTGCCTTCTGAGTCAGACAGCAGAGCAGAAGAATGTTGACTAGAAAGCGAGCTGCTTTTTCAAAGCAAGGGCCATATGGTTATGGCTGTAATAACTGGTAAAGGCTTAAAATTGGGAACTGTGGATCATAGGATTTAAGCTGGAAGGGACCTTAGAGATAATTTAATTTGCGCTCCACTTGCCATTTTACTACAAAAAAACCGAAGCCCAAAGATGACTTGATCAAAGGATTTAAATTGGGATCTGTCTTCAAGTTCATTGCTTTTTCTACCAAGAATCACCCTGGTTTAGCCTGACACTAATGCTCCACAGAATCTTTTCCCCATTATATTTTGATGACTTTTGGTAAAGAATATATTATCAGCATAACTCAACATGCATTAGCAGAACCTTTTCTGTGACTCAGTTTCCCTCATTTATAATATAGAATATAATATATCAAGTCAACAGATTATGAGGTACATCAAAGGTTACAAACATGCAGCTCATGGGCCACATGTGACCCATAATACTCCCAAGTGTGGCCTGAACTATAAAAAAATGTAATTGGGAAATATTTAACAAAACAAATGCAAATACATTAAAACATAGATAATGTAACATTTAAATAAGCCCATTGGGATCCTTACAAACAGTATAGTGGCCCCTGCTCTTATTAGTGTTTGACACCACTTGGGTACATGATACACTAGAGACAAATGTTTCACAATTTGCAAGTAGGAGATTCTTATAAAAAATGTTCAACAACCTATCCCAAGCATTTGAACGGGCTAAATTAAATCTAATTGATCTGAACTATCATTTGTCATTATGGAATAGATGTGTTCAAGTTCTCTAAAAATTTAAATTAAGCTTGGACTCTTTTTTGTTATTTTAAAAAAAGTTTGTTGAATTTGAAGATTTATTCATGGTGGTAGATTCTTGTTTCCCCAATATAAATCAATGAATGTTTATATACATGAATGTTTTATCAAATGATCCCTATACTTAGGAACGGGAACTATTTACTCTTTCAAGATAAACAACATTTAGACTTCTGTTCGGTAGAAGCACCTGCTTTCAGATGTTTTGAACATTGAGCAAATAGTAAAAATTCTTTATAATTTTCTCCATCTTTCTTTTCTCCCACTCCATACTTTTAAACTCCAAGACAATAATATTCCTGAAAATACAACTGTGACAGTGTATGTACACACATATAAATAACTTTACCGACACACATTAGACATTCAAGATGATTAACAGTATTTGGAAAAAAACAAAACCAACAACAACATAGATACAGACAGCAGCAGAGATGTAGTCCCAGAAGGACAGCACTCCCTCTAAATAAGGCCATATTTCTCAGAATAGGGGCTATTTTTTTTTTTACCTAACATACTGATACTTAAATCACTGAAGAAGCTCCTAAAAGACTTCAACAGTAGAAGAGTAGAGGATGTAGATAGGCATGATGTCACCTTTAAAAATAGGTCTGTGTGCTTAAAGACACCTGTTGAAAGTAACATCATTCTTTAACATCCCATCTCCGTCCTATTCCCCGCCCGCCCCCATCCCCTTCTTTTTTTGCTCTCTTGTACAGTTGTGTTTGATAAACTGGACTGGAACATGCACATAAAATAAAACACTCACACAACCCAGACACTTGAAAATTACATAGACATAAGGCCCCTAATGCTAATTGAGCAGCAACATATTTTCTAAATAGCAGAAATATACCAACGTACTTAGAGAGATTCACAAAATCATTATAATAGATATGTAACTGCATTTGAGGGTTAGTTGGCAGTAAGTGCAAGCTATATAAAAATACTGTAAAATGAATGACTAACATTTGGCCTCTCTAGTTTTTGAAATTCTACTTAATCTAGGTTTAGGTGGGTATTTGTCTTTTATCATTAGTGATAGATACCTATTCATTGTACTGGATTCTTGGATAGGGCTATGAATGACTTCCAATTACATTTTTACATTATTCAAAATACAGTTGAGGCCTATTTAGTAAGTACCTAAAATAGAAGAATACCTTTTCTGTATTAGGTTTAGGTTTAATAGACCTCCTCTTGTATATGCAGATATAGTTTATGACCAATATGGATTAAGTATGGACATACAGAATAATTTAAAATTCATTGTAATGTAATTAAAGTCTATGTTTAACTTCAACTTCAGGATTACAGTTTGTAATTATATACCATGTTAATTTAGGTAGGATAATCACAGAAGCATGAGCTTGTGATTTGCCTTATAGACATATTATTTTCTAACGTAAATGGTTAAATTCAGTGTTGAATTGTGAGATTCATTATCCTAGGATCTTATAGTGAGATTGACTTGCTAGGGATCTTATTGTCATAATCCCTCGCTGTCATATTTCTTTGATCACTAAAGATCCATATGAAAGCCACACAAATAGGGCTAATAAGAACAAGGACAATTTATGAAATTTCCTCATTTATAGAGATTTAGCTTATATCATGAATGTATGTGCCTTGAGGGGCACTTGGGAACAATGCTATCATAAAGGAATGGCTATTAAGCTGGTTCTAATAATTTCAGTACAGTAATAACAGTAGCTATAGGACAGTAGGTTTTTGAGGATAGGCAACAGATACTATACCTGAGAATAAACACATATTTTCAGTTGCCTCCATTGCCATGCACTGATATAATAATTGCTATAATAAGCAATCTCATCCTTTTCTAGATGCTGTTTTCACATTTGACTTTCATATCATTGTAATCTTTGTCTTTTTGAACAACTTTTAGTCTTGTAAAGAACTGAACCTCTCCCTACTGGTAATACTGTATAATCAATTAGTTATATTTTGAAATGGATGGAAGCCTCTTATAACATAAACATTTTGATTTACAAAGTACAATAAAAGGAACAGCCCAAAGTAAACACTTCAAAAACTCTAAAAAAATGCCTTTTTCCTCAGTGACATTACTTTTGACTAAGAACAATCAGGAGTGGACTTGTTTTTCTCCATATGCCTTTATGATACTAGTATTTTATTTTGTTTTAAATATAATTTGCTGGTCATTGAGGTCATATATTTATTTTGAAACTATAAAAATAAAAACTTAGGTGAGATGTTAATGTGACCAACATCAAAAGGTTGCTTTCTTTTTTATAATATATTAATAAATTTGTTCATTTTCTTAGATAAGCTGATGCTTATAGTACATTTGTAACAGATCAAGGCTTAATGAATCATAAACAATATGCACTGAAATGACTCTTTCCCCCATTTTTCTCTGGTATTTGTGGTGTTCACAAAACCAAATGAGTGTAATCATCCATTTTATGGGGTGTTTTTTTTTAATATTCTGCTAATTGGCAGCAGACTGCTTAGATTTGTACCTTCTATGGATATAAGGTGCTTTTTAATTGGCTAATGACAATTTGCCACCACAGTCTTCCCTAGAGAAAATTTAAGTGCTTCAGCGAGGTAATTATTCATTCTCCTTCTAGACCCTCAACCCCTACTAAATATAAAATTAAACATGAGACTCATCTAAGTCAATATCTGTCTCCCCCAGTTCAATATGAGTAAAACTGAACTGGCTTGTTAGTAGAGGATTCTCCATCCCATTTTCCTCACTGATATGAAGAATGGTGTCATCAGGCTGTAGCAAGCTTGTGGTCTCAAGACCTGCGAAGTCTTCAGTGTCTGAAAGCTGGGTAGATGAGGGGCTGTGTGCTGTAGCTCCTTGCGCTACTTCTGCATCATCCTCCTTTTCCTTTTCATTCTCTTCAGTTGGATGGGCCTTACTCTAGAACCAATATAACCAACAAGTTTGAGGCCTTCATAAAGCAGAGAAAATATTCTAAGATCCTTTGTAGTGCTAAAATTCTGCATTTTAAGATTAGAGGCAGCTTGGTATAGTAGAAAGATTATTGGGATTTGGAGTCAGTGAACATGGGTCCAAATCCTAGCTTTGCCATTTACTCTCTCTCTCTCTCTGTATATATATCACTTTGAGCAAATCACTTAGCCTTTTTGTGTCTCAATTTCCTTATCTAAAAAATGAGAGAGGTGGACTGGATGACTTTCCAACTCTAAGATTACGATCTCATGTGCCACATAAGAATTTCAGAAATAATTATTCTACCACAGATACCCTTCTATCTTCCTTAGAATATCATAGAAGAGAATATAATAATGATATCTAGATGTATCAAACCCTTTTATGAAATGCTTTTATAAAACATCCCTTTGCTTTTTCCCTCTCTCTTGAAATTACTTTATTTAACATGTTGTATTTCTGTTTAGCTGTACACACATTATATTTTCTAGTAGAATGCAAACTCCTTGAACTGTTTCGTTTTAGTTTTTATATACATCCTCAATACCTAGTATGGTACTTTCAACAAACTTGGCACTTAATAAATGCTTACTAAATTGAATAGATTAGAATTGCTTATTTTAAGTACAAAGCAGAAACTATAAAGGGACGTTTGATTTAAAGGTCACAAATACATTAATATTTTCTTGACAAAAATATCCAGCAAGTATTTTTGAGTGTCTGTGTATATGTATATATGTGTGTGCGCGCGCACACACACACACACACACACACACACACATTGATGTTTGAACCATCTATTTCAACAGAGGCAGTTGTGCACTGGTGAAAACTAGTTTTAGTGGGGCCCCGTTGCCCCAGGATGCATGTATACTAAAACTAATACTGTCCCCTTGATCTTACTGGATGGCACAGCTAGAGTTAAGTTCCCTCTATCCCTGCACCTCATTCTTCACTCCTTGTTAAGATATTTAGAAAATACTCTCACTTCACTCATCTCAACAGTACTTCTGTGGATAATAGGATAGTCTCCTATTGGTATCATCATACTGGCTGTTTGTCTAAAGATCTAAAAAATTGAGCCCTGAGAAGCTCCACACCAAGACCATTCCCTAGTGACATCTGTTCCCTTCCTCCCCTTCTGAGTAGTAATAAAGTTTTGTCAAATGCTATCCCTGTGTGGCTCTGCTGCTCTTCATCCAAACTCTCCTGTACTACAGGAGTCATTTTCTCTAAAACGTCTAATATCAAATGTTTCTACCCATTACTTAAAAAAAAAATCTAACATTTATAGCACTCTAAATTTTGCAAAGTGCTTTTTACATATGTTATCTAATTTGATGTTCACAACAACCTATGAAACAAATGCTATTATTATTAGGGCAACTAGGTGGCACAATGGACAGAGTGCCATTCCTGGAGTCAGGAAGACCTGAATCAAAATTCAGTCTCAGATACTTACTAGCTGTGTGACCCTGGGTAAGTCACTTAACCCTGTTTGCCTCAGTTTTCTCCTTTGTAAAATGATCTAGATAAGGAAATGACAAACCTCTCTACTATCTTTGCCAAGAAAACCCCAAATGAGGTCATGAAGAGTTGGACACAACTGAAACAACTAAACAAAACAAACAACCCTCATTTTAAAACCTCGAAGCTGCAGTTGAGCTGGTAAACAACCAAGGTAGGATCCAAACTTAGTTCTTCCTGACTCTGGGCCCCCTGTCTATCCACCATGCCACCTTGCTGTCTCAAAAGAACATCTTTGAGTTGCATACAAAATGTCCTCTTTCAAAACCTATGCCCAAAATATTTTCTCCCTGTAAAGTTAAGTATCTTGTGTGGATTAATTGGTGATTTTAGCTTTACTGGTACTGTTCTCTTGATGGAGTTAATTGACTAAGACTTGATTATAAAGTTAAATTCAGGAAACCGAAACATGTTTGAGTGATATCTAAAGAACTGTATAGGAGGGCAGTCAGTCTCAAATCATCGTGAGAGCCGTTACCTGGCAGGGACTCTGGCCGTGGAGATCAGCAGCTGTGATGGCAGGGGAAGAAGTGAGGACCGGTTTCTCCACTGCTTCTGGTTTACCAGATTGACCAGGACTGTTCCTGCTGCAACACTGTTGCTGGGTGGTGGCGGGAAGGGTGTCTGCTGGGGAAGGTGCCGTCTCAGGCTGCGTTTCTGTGAAGGTCACTGATCGTTTCTGATCTGTTTCCGTGCAGGCAGAAGATGGGGGGTGAATAGAAAACACAATTGACATCTTTGGCCCTCGTTCGTCTGAACTAAGTTCTCCCGCCTTCGCTGGCATTGCTGTTTTCTCTTAGTAAAAGTGAAAGCTTTAATTTCACGCCTCTCCAGTATAACAAAAACCATTCTAGTCATTATTTTCATAAAGTCAAGTCATTAAGGTATAGGCATTAAACTAATCATCCTTTACAAAAACTGTGTAAACTTGACTTTATGAGCTAATTATTTGGTCTTCAGTGTGGCAGATGGACACATATATGTAATACTTCAAGCATTTATGCCTTTTCATATTTTGTGTGTGTTTATGCACAATGTATCTGCCCTAGAAAAAGGTCTGCCTTATGTTAATTTTCATATCCTCCCCCTAGAACAGACCTAAGCACTTAATATTTTAACAACTGAATCTCCTGTCTTTGCATTGGCTAACCTCAATGCCTGGAATTCTCTCCCTCAGTGCTGCCTCATGGAATCCCTGTTTTCCTTAAGTACTTCAGCTCAAGTGCCATGTTCTGTATAGATGCTTTTCTGATCCCCCTAGCTGCTGGTGTCCTCCCTCTCAAAACTACCCTGGATCCATTTTGTATATATTCTGTAAATACTTACATTGGTACATGTTGTCTCCCTCCTTAGAATGTAAGCTCCTTGAGGGCAGGAACTGTCACTTTTTTCTTTGTATCTCCAGTGCTTAGCACAATGCCTGGCACATAGTAGGTGTTTAGTAAATATTTGCTTGCTTACGTGATTGAAAAGGTATCAGCCTTTTAAAAATAAACTCTCTTAACTAAATAGTATATTACTGTCAGGAGGTAGGAAGAAGAGGGTATGTGTATGGAGTCTCCTAACTCCTGGAAAATAACGGTGCTGATAAGCACAGAGACTCTTCCTCCCATCTCCTTACACTAAGCAGAAGATAACCCTAAACTCTGTACCATCTTATAAAATCTAGGCCCCCAGTCCCCTTACTACATATTATGATGTACCAACATTGTCATGTGAATGAATGTTGCCTTACCTGTTGGCTTTGTTTTAGGCTGTATGCTTCGACGAGTAGTTGAGAGCCGAGCTCCATGACGGCTTCGAGGTTCAGTCTGAGTCTTTTGACGAGACAGAAGAGGTCGTCTTAGCTAAAAGAGAGGAGATAGTGTAAAGTCTAGGGTGATTTGAGAAAATTCATTGATTATATCTTGAATATGACCATATTTGTTCTTGAGTACTCACCTGCCTCAGGCCTCTCTTCCTTCCCAGTGGTTGCTGAATAAGGAGATTCTGTTGACCAGGTTCACTCTGTATACTTGCCACCCTGTTAAGTATCAGCAGTATTAACAGAAACAAAGGAGAAGTATAGAGAAGTGACTCTAGTCAATGTGATCACAAACCACTAATGTGACACAGTCACTTCAAAGATAGCACTATCTTTGAAGGCTAGGTGGGATAGGCATCCTTAGGTAGGTTATTTCTAAATGTTTGAAGAGTTATGGTATTTGGCATAAAGCCCTGTACTTCAAAACTGCCAAAATTGAGATTCTTGGTTTTCAGCCATTGATGATGTTGCACCCCATACAAAAATAACCACCTATGTCACCCCCTGATTATGAAGTATACCATATACAGAAAGAGTATGAGATGGCATTTTGTAATCTCAGATTTTGGGAGGGATGGAAGAGAGAAACAACTCTGATATCAATGCCTAATTGTTTTTTTTTAATTTCAATTTAAATAAAAATAAAATGAACAAATGTCAAACACGACAGACACAGGTTCCATTTAGGTGAAGGGTCATGACACATGAACAGGGTCTACATTCAATCCATGTTTGCAGCCTGAAGTCTCTTTGAGACTTGTGATTAAATGTAGTCACAACTAGGTACACCCAAAAACCCTTTAAAACCTTTTGATAAAATACAAAGTGATTTAATTGACTTATTATTAGAGAGCTTTAAGACCCACTAAATGCACTGAAATTTAACATGCAGTTTATAATATTGACAACTGATATTCTCTCTTCCCTTTAATGAACTTATCTTACATTCTGATTGTTTTCATAGCATTACTCTTAAACATAAAAGAGAATTACTGGGGCAATGAGATGTTTGTGTGATTGGGTCAGTGATTCATGAGGAAAGGGAATGGTGTCTTCTCCAAACTTAGTACCTCTCTCTGTACCTAACACATGGCTCTGTACACAGTAGTTGCTTAATAAATGTTTGTTGAGTCAAATTGAATCCTTTATATAAAAAAAATGACTTGGTAGTGATCTTTCTTTGTGGATGACTGATTGATCCACGAATGCCAGTTTTTCCTTAAAATGCATGCACACAGAAAGTACTTTTAAAAAGAGGGAAAAGTATCATACCTTTGGAACACAACTTAATTCTGGGAATGAGGTCATCGTTACTCATTTAATATTTAATCTTTTTCACTGTGGCCTTAAAAAAGAATTGTCACTTAATGATAGTTCAGTTAAGTATTTTATAGTGATTCATAATCTTAAGTATCCAGGAAAGAGAGAAAACTAATTTTTGCTGTTGTTTTCAGATCTGTGATTTCATTGATAAGGAGCTAGTTAGCCCAGTGAGAAAACACCCTGGACCAATGCAGGTTAGTTAATATACTGCAGCTTAGAATTTTAGAGAATCCCCTGGAGCATGGACAAGAATTCCCTGGAGCATGGACTTGCTCAGGGTCACACAACTAGTTTTTGTCAGAGGCATAATTTGAATCCATGCTTGAGGCTGGCTCTTTATCTGCTACCCCACATTGCCTCTTCACTTACTTTTCTTTTCTTTAAGGAAGTAGCCAAATGGAGGGGTGGGAGACAGATAGAATAAAGGAGGAACAAACTGTAAGATGGCCAAAGTAGTATTTGGGGTCACATAACAAAGACTCATTGTCATATAGTGAATAAAATCAATCATAAACAGTTCTAATATTCCAAATAAAACATGTCTTCTATGACCATATCAACCATCTTGCTTGATATGAATAACATTTCATCTAGAATAAATCAGTAATTCCCTAGTGAGGCTAGTCTCAAAGTTTTCAAATTAAGAACAAAGTTAATTTATCTGGCAGAGCAGCCATCACTGAAATAAACAACTGTTGGAAAACATTTTTTTCTGAGGACTAGCAAAGTGCAGAGAGGCTTATAACTAGTGGAAAGGCCACCAGGTGATGAATTTAAAAGTATGGAAGAATTGTGATCTACATTGGGAGAGGTGGTACGCACGCTAAGGAGATAATGAATTCTTGAAGTGCTATAAAAAAAATATGCTGTACAAATGCGAATTGCCACTAGTACTATAACTGGAATAAGCCGTACACTGGAATGTGAGAAAAATGTATGAAATAAAAGAAAAAATCCATCTCACGTTGGGAGTGATAAATATCATTGTACAATGGTAGTGACATGATCAGAATTCCAAAATAAGGATCATAAACATAAGACTTGCCTTTAAGAAGTATATAAGTTTATGATTATAGCAAGTACTTATTTTGTATAAATGATGTATATATCAGAGTTGAAAATATTAGATAAGTCCTTGGAAACACACCCCTGACTAAGATGATAAATGAAGCTAATAAATTATATTCTGACACCAAAGTATTGATGTTTATACTTGTACAGTTTGGATAGACTATAAATAGAGATTTAACAATGAATAAAGCCATTTGTGTAGAATGGAATCTAATACCACAAGTTTGTTTTTCAGGAACTGAAATTAGTTTCACATCACAAGTAAAACATGTTTTAAAATGTAGGTATATCTCTATATCACATAATACTAAAGAAATCTGAAATAACTTTGTAGAATTTGTAATATCTGCCTAGAAATATGTATAGAATCAGAAATGCCAAGTTAGTGAAGATTGAGGTGACTATACAAACTAGCTCCTGCCTATATTATGTCTTATATTTCTAAACCAATTTATCTTTAAGAAGTAAAAGAAAATAAATGTGTTGAACTCAATGTTTTTGGCTATAGGAACTGCAGCAATCAAATGAATTTACTTCTTATTTTAAGAAGAAATGCCACATTTTTTATTTTAAGTTCTCAGTTAAAATGCCTGAGTTCTGCCCATCTGCATAACTGAAATATGGATCATTCATATACTTGCAACAAAAGTCCAGAATCTACATCATTACTGTCTCTATCATAAATCAAAAAAGTTTCTATATTTGCACAGTCCCTAACACAAAGGATGCTTCAAAGAAGAGCAGTCAACATTGATCTCATTAGTGGACAAAAAACAAAACAAAACAAAACCCAAACCTGAAAACAAACTTTCCCAGAACACTTGTCATCTGAAGTTCTGAATCACAGAAAAGAACAATATCTAATATCTTCTGCCTTAATATTTAAAGGGAAAAATATTAACTTGTATAGACTAAAGTTAAAACCCAATAGAGTTTTATAACCAAAGGCTTATAACACCTTTCAGAATTGCATTTAATGAAAAATGTTCACTTGTATTTTTGAGGTGCTAACAAATATCACAATTGCTGACTACATAATTAAAATATTATAGAAGTCAATAGAAGCGGAAATCCAGTTGAAGAAATTGCTGAATGACAGTGAATCAAACACCCTGGCCACCAAAAAAAAAACCCCCACCAAAAACAAACTTACTCTATGTTTCCCAAAAAAGAAGAAATCACAGGGGAAGCACTTAATTGCAAAAGGAGCTAAGACAATGTTAGAAGAATTTTGTTATGAATTTTTCTCTCCCAGCTGAATCATTCACTGTCTGTATTATTCACTATTCTGCAAGAGACTGTTCCAGCAAAACAGACACCCTCATGATAGTTTTACATAAAATTAAAGCTAGACAAGAATATACATGAAGAACTGTTTCAGACTTCAGGATGATCATCAATTCAGTACAAAATTTAGTTCCCAGAGATCACATTGCAAATTGCTTCCCCTAACCTAAAGATCACATTTGGCAGAAAAGAGGAGTAATTAAGCAAACTACTGGGTGAGATCAATGCCAAAAACAAAAAACACAAAAACAAATTTTTTTTTAAAAGCCGGTGCTTTTCATTTTTTCTTTTTAGCTTCACAATCATAGGCTGAATCTTGTGTACACACTGGAAACTCTAAATGGATCAGAGCATTTTGTACATTGTTCATTCATTTTCAGTCATATTCAACTCTTCATTACCTTCCATTTGGAGTTTTCTTGACAAAGATAGTGGTGTGGTTTGCCATCTTCTTCTCCAGCTCATTTTATAGGTGAGAAAACTAAGGCAAACAGGGTTAAGAGAATTTCCCAGGGTCACACAACTAGTTAGTTTCGAGGTCAGACTGGAACTCAGAAACATTGGACCCCAGATTTGACTCTAGACCCAGAGCCCTGTCCACTCCCTCGCTGCCCGTCCTGTACGTAGGAAATGTTAAGTCTGAGGTGAGCTTCCCACCACAGAAACAAACTGGCGCCAGAGAAAATGGCCTGGGGTATTCACAGAGAAGGGAGTGAAACAGAATCCTACTTTTCCCCTAAACAATGCTTCCTGCTTAACATGTTTTGAGTACCCACGATGTACAGGATGTTGTAACCTAAACAACCTACAATCATGGAATTTTGGTACTGGAGGCCTGATAACCTGATTGTTATTGCTATTAATTAGAAGTTTCCTCTCATGACCCCTTATATTTTTATAATAGCCTAAAGTTTTCAATGTCCCTTTACATACATGATCTTTTTAGATACTCACAACAACCCGGGTTGTCAGGGAATTCACTTTTATGGATAATGGAAGCTGAAAATCAGAGGGGTTTTGTTGACTTGCCCTAAACCACACAGCTAGTAGATGCTAAAGTGAGGACTATAATCTAGGTCTTACTCCTTACCTCATCTTTTTCCACGGAACACCGCCTCTCACATAACAGTGATTTAATTACAAAGCATTTAGGTGCATATTTCAGAAGGGATTTTTAGGCACTTATTTTCAGCTATTAAAAAGGAAATTCTTCTGCCCTTTGTATCTTCTGGATACTTTGAAAAGTTGGTGATCATAAGATTTCAGTCATGTCTGATTCTTTGGGACCCTGTTAGGGGTTTTCTTGGCAAAGATACTGGAGTGGTTTGCCATTTCCTTCTTCAGCTCATCTTATAGATGAGGAAACTGAGGCAAGCAGGGTTAAGTAATTTGGGTCACACAGCTAGTATGTGTTTAAGGCTTGATTTGAACTCATGAAGACTAGTCTTCCTGATTGCAAGCCCAGTGCTCTTACCTTCTGCACCATGCACTAAAAAGAAATATTTTTATTCTATCTTGGTCTTTCCTTGATATCTCATTAAAGTTGAACAAATATTCTCCTTCCCAATTATTATATTTTAAATTACCCTTTCAGGAGGAAATATATTTATTGACTAGACATTTCTGGTTTTCATAATGTTGTTCTTTGCATAAAACACAATTTTAAGTCATTAAAGTACAAATAAACATCTATTCCCACATGTATTAATAGCACACTAGAATTATAAAATATTGAAAGTGGAGAGAACTTAAAGATCATTTGTCTAAGCCAACTCCCACATTTTGTAAATCAGGAAACTAAGGTCCCTGGAAGTTAAGTGATTTGTTCAAATAGCACAAATAGTAGCAGAACTGGTCAGAGAATCCAGGTCATCTGACAGAGAGCAGTGTCCTAGATCTGTGAGATCTGATAAAAAGGAAATTATCTGCAGAGAATTTTCCACACATTACTTAAGAGATTACAAGAACAAATAATTATGTCATAAAACCCCCAAATAGATAAACTTGCAGTCTTCTCTTTAAAAAAAACCCAAAAGACAAAACTCAACTTGTTTATCGGTGGCTACAGAGCCCTCAGAATCTCTGGCATCTTATTTTCCAAATAATTTTATTGTTGTTCAGTCATTTCAGTTGTGTCTGACTGTTTGTGATCCCCTTTTGGGGTTTTCTTGGCAAAGACACTGGAGTAGTTTGCCATTTTCTTCTCCAGCTTATTTTAGAGTCGAGGCACTAAGACAAACAGGGTGAAGTGACTTGCCCAGAGCCACACAACTTGTGTCTGAGGCCAGATTTGAACTCATGAAAATGAGCCTTCCTGATTCCAGACCCAAGGCTCTATCAACTGTGCCACTTAGCTACCCTAAAATAACTTATAAAAGAAATGTTATCTTAGTTTTTCTTTGCATTAAAAAGTCTTGGAAGAAAAATTTCCCCTGCCCATAAAGCTTTCACTGTTCTCATTCATATTTGCCAGTGCAATGTTTTCTTTCTTCTCTGAATCCAGCTAGTTCTATTGGTCCCTAATGAATACAGTACACATATTCAGTATTTTCTTATCAACAGTCGTTTTCATGAACATCTAATCAAATTATAAGAGTTAATTAATTAATTAGTCATGCTGCTTAATAGTTTTCAGGCTTTGTAGTCTGATTTTCTTTGGGAATGTTGCTCAATTTCTTTTAGGTCTTGGACACAAGCTAATTAGTGCTTATCAGACATGTGCCTTTGGGAATTTAAGATTTTGCACCTTGAGGGTGCAAAAGTAAGAACTTTTCATCAGAAACATGCTCTTCTGCCTAGACCCACCTCTTATAAAATGCTAAAAAACTTGATGACATGATGAAGTTCAGGTGGTACATTTACCTGTGTATAGCAAAAGTGGATATGTTGCTTTCTAGTATAACATCATTGTGCTAACTTGGTTTACTTTCAGCAAACAAAATGTATTCCTGTTTTGAAGATCAAGAGTTGAATCTGTAATTAGCTTCAAACCATGCAAGTACACAGAAGTGTAAATGGGTATCGTCAGACCATTCAACTCTCTATAACCAAGGTTAGTCCGGTTCTATATCTTCTGACTGGTAGGCTTGTCTAAATTATTCTTGCCCAGGTGTAATCTTGTATATGTTTCCATCAGCAGTTGAATTAGAGAAGACTGGATTGTGTTACGTAACTTTTTTAGAAAAATGCTCAAAGCTAATCCAATCCTGCCTCTCTCACTTTGAATGGCATAGGGCAGCTCTTGACCACATAATTCCAGAGCAAATTTCACAGCATTGATTTCATATGTGTAGTAGGTCTAATGGAAATTTGATGTAATATATTGTATTCCCTCTAGGTCAGCAAAACTGTTTTAGACAGTGATTCACTTTGAATCCACCAAGGCTTTTTAAGGATATTTCAAGGGAGTTTTTAAGGAAGGTCATCTTGCTTAAACACAAATTTAAGTGTAAACAGATAAATTCTTTAAAAGCCAAGCTATTTTTAACCCCACTACAGACTATCTGCTTTCTTCAAATATTGTGCACAATTATACAAACCATCTTGAGACCTATTTCTTTTCTGTTATTTCACTTATGTCAAATAAACCTTATTTGAGCTTCTGCCAATGGGAACAAGCCTTAGCTCTTCAGTTATTCCACCAATGGTAAGAGACTGAACTTTTGAGCCTAGGGCTGTCAAACATAAATGAATGTCATGAATCTGGTCTAACAAAAAAAAATTAAAAACTCAGAACATCTGATGATGGAATGAATTTCCCATAATCAACATGAAAAAAAGTGAAATCTGAAGAAAACACCGAAAAACCAAATGAGTGACAAAATTCTAAAAAGGGAAAGTTCACAGGAACAGCCTCTCAACATCTCCTCATCTTTACTGATAAAACAAGAAACACAGGTACATAACACTTGATAAAGGCAAGACTTAAAAGAGTAGATATTCACTTGAAATGGAATAAAGACACTAGTGATGGATAGGAAGCATTCCCCCACCTAATGAGGATCAGTTGAGAGGTATGACTATGAGAGTACAATGGTAGGAACCATTGATGTCATTTATCTGAGTGTTAAAGGTGCAGTCCATCCCATCTTTACAATCTTTAGAAGCACAGCATAGTTAACTGTATATTGTGCGGGCATCATATGATTTTTCTAATTCAGCCAAGGAGCATTTGTCTTCCTTATTTTACTAGACAATTGTCAGAGGAGTTGGATTAGTTCTGAGTTACGAATTCCCTATACAAGTGCTATTTGGATAAGCTTCCTAGAGTAAGATACTAAAGAAACTCCATAAAATAAATAAATGGGAGTTGATATGTACATAAAATTGACATTATTCTTACAGTATTTTGTAAATGAGTTATGGTATTCACTGAAAATCTGTCACAATGTTTTAGTAAAGGGTTTCTTGATTGTGGAGACCTGTATTTAAATAAGTGAATACATATTGATATTGTTTATGAATGTTAGTGTACGAGGGAAAATATTTATCAGGGAATAATTTATCACCTGGCACATCAGGCTGTTAGACTGTCTTAAGAATTGACCATAAAACTCTACAGAACTGTTCCTGGGCTAGTTTTTTTAAAAACAGTTTTGTCATCTATAGCTGAAAATCAAGGAAGGTTTGCTACACCTTTGACTTGCAGACTGGTGTTTTCATGAACAACATGGGGAAAGGAATGGAAATAGAGGGAAGGAGGGAGTGAAGAAGAGACAGAGAGACAGGGAACAGTTAGTATCCCAGCACAGACACTGACAGACAGGTAGCATTGACACTGTACCTAGAGAGGCTGCCCTCAGCGGCCAGGCACTGGGAGTCATCGAGGACATTAGGTTCACTGCAGGAGGGGTAGGGAGATGAAGCATTTAGGGAAAGAAAATGCAAAAAAAAGCATGCAATTGTTTGTTTTTTTTTCCAAGGACTAAAAATGAAAAGAAAAAGAAAAATCAACAGAACAAGGAAGGGAAAAGAGGACTGTCAACCACTTGGCCTTACACTGGGTTCATTAGGACATGGCATCACAGGGTAAGGAAAAACATTGTCTGGATACTAATTTAGAGGAGCAATCAGGTGTTGGGACTTAGATTGCTCCAGATCGATACATGAGCTTTGAAATGCTTTCTAGAAACAATATATAGAAAATCAAAACTAATACTTATTTTTCAACTTTTTGGTTGTTACTTGCAGCTTCATTGAAAATCATCCTCCTTGGGGTTTATTTTTTTTTTTGTCCTTGGTAATTAGAATGAAAAAACCACTTACCATGAACTCTTAATACCAGCTTCGAATTCTGATCATATATTTAAAACAAACAAATAAAGAACAAAAGCAGTATCAGATGCCTAAGTTAACACTACAATGAAGATGCAAGTAAATTGGAGGGAATTGACCTAGGAAATCCTTACAAACTCAAATCATCAGCAGTTAACATTGCCTCTATTGTGATGATTGAAAGAGAAATGTTGATAGGAGAAAGCTGTGGCGTGGGCAATAGGATCAACAGGCCATGAGTTTACTTGGCTGCAAAAAGACCTCCTTGAGGACAGGGGTGATGTTGTATATTTTGCTTGTAGAACACAGTGCTGGGCACGTGGTAGGCACTCAGTAAATACTTGTTTGATTGTAACAAATTAAATTACTACTATTTAGGAAGTCTAGATGTGCTTCAAAGTTTGTACAAATGCACAAAAAAGACAGTATTTTAGGAAATGCTCTACCACTCTATTCTCCCATGAAATGAATCAAGTAGAAATGAATGAATTTAGATATCTCCATCAGCCTCTCCAACTTCAGTCTGTCCAGATGGCAGTTCTGTTCATCCATCTGTTCAGATGGATGGCAATATAACATACTGCCTGCCCCCATTTTTTCTCAGTGGGTATAAACTCCTCACCGAAATTGAATAAAGGTACATTTATATTTGTTGAGGACTGTTGAAAACTTTGTATTTTAAGTCTCTATAAAAAATGTTTAGTGAAAATGATTGGTACTAATTTTCTTTTTAAAACTTTTGTGCTTTTAAGTATTATTCTGAGGGCTTTCATCCCACTTATTTATTCTGTGCTAAGCATAACTAATTGCTGGTGTTCAAAAAAGGAAATGCTAACAGAGTACTGGAACATCAGATTTGCCTTTTCCATTCACTCACTGTTCAGTCAGTGCTCCGATTAGCTCAGAAATCAGATTTTTTTTTTGTCTTTTTTTTTTTGGAGGGGGAAAGGCAGGGCAATTGGGGTTAAGTAACTTGCCCAAGGTCACACAGCTAGTAAATGTTAAGTGTCTGAGGCTGAATTTGAACTCAGGTCCTCCTGACTCCTGCTCTATTCACTGAGTCACCTAGCTGCCCCCAGAAATCAGATTTTTAAAGACTTACTGAGGAAGCTGAAGAATGGAGACCACTAGTGCTTATCTCCCCAGGCTAATCCCCACATGGATTAGCCAAAGTTACATCCTTATTGTATGTGGAAAATGACAAGCCATATGTTTACCTGATCAACTTTTGCTAGAGCTCTGATAATTAGTTAGTAGTTCATAGATGATAGATCTTGAGCTAGAAGGGACCCTAGAGATCATCAAGTTTCACCCTCTAACTTTATAGATGTGGAAAATGAAGCTAGAGAGGTAACCTAACTTGCCCCAGCTCCCCTGGAGCAGAGAGGGGCACTTTGACTCCAGATCCCTTCAGAGTTCCTGCAATCACACCATACTTCCTACTCGGTTTACACGAAATAATGAAATGTTACTTTCTCCAAAGAGTTTTCAATGTTATTATTAATTATTCAGTATTATTATTAATACTGTCTCATTTTAAAAACTAACTATTAATTTTCTCTTATTCTTGTTTTCAGTATGCCTTAAACAATCTTCATTAACTTGGGCTTCATTTTATGAATTTAATTTCATCCTTTTTTGGTTAGCATTCATAGAGTACTTTATGCTTTGCAAAATACTTTACCAATATTATGTCATTTGATACTCAGAAAACAAAACCCCAGGGAAGGAGGTGCTATTCTTATCCTCACTTTTCAGATGAGGAAACTGAGGTAGATAGAGGTTATACCCGGGGTCACACAGCTAGTAACTTTGAGGCCAAATTGGACCTTGGGTTTTCTTAACTGTAAGTTTAGCATTTCATTCATGGAGCCATTTCACAGGATGGTAGAATTGTAGATTTAGATCTCAAAGGGACCATATAGGTAGGTCACTCAAGTCTAACCTCCTCATTGTACAGTTGAGGTATCTGAGGACCAGAGAGGTGAAGTGATTTGCTTAGGGTCACTCAGGTAGTAACTATCTGAGGCATGATCTAGACCCTGATTTCCTGACTTCAAGCCCAGTGTTCTAATCATGACTGTACCATGCTACCTCTCATTGGTTTGGTAAAAGCTTCTACAAATTAAAAATATTTGACACCAAACTATGAGAAGTTTCATAATTATATTTAACTAATTTTTAAAAATCTGAATTACCATGTCTTCTGATTTCTATTTCACATATCTCTGTCATCTATATCTATCTATCTATCTATCTATCTATCTTATCTATCTATCTATCTGTGTCTGTCTATCTGTCTCTCTATCTATCTATCTATCTATGGCTATCTATCTCTCTCTAAATCTCTTTCTCTCTCTGTATCTATCTATCTATCTATCTATCTATCTATCTATCTATCTATCTATCTATCTATCTCTGCAAGGTCAGAGTTAAAGAGATGGAGAGCAGAAAGTAATTAAATACCTGCTAGTCCAGCAGTTCTCAACCTGTGGGTTATGATAAATTTGTAACAATGAAAATACATCCTCCATATCAGATATTTACATTATGATTCATAACAGTAGCAAAATTACAGTTGTGAAGTAGCAACGAAAATAATTTTATGGTTTGGGGTCACCACAACATGAGGAACTGTATTAAAGGGTCGTGGCATTAGGAAGGTTGAGAACCACTGTTCTAGGACCAATCCTTTAAAAGATTTTGTGAAATAGGATATACTTTCATGTTAAAGGGAATTAACTTTCTGCAGTAGACTTTTAAATTGTTCAGTTGTGCTAGTATTTTTACTGTTTTAATTCATACATATTATTGACAGCATGAAGAAAACTGCTTTCCAGAAATGTTTTTATCTAGGTCAGTGATTTCATCAGTATAGTCTTTGGTGTGAAAACTCCCTGCTCTGAGGCAGCTAGATCACCTGTCTGCAATTTTTAGTCTTAGAGAGTTTGTGGCCTGAGGTCCTGACAAATTAAATGACTTGCCCAGGGTTACACAGCCAGTAGGTGTCAGAGGTCAAATTGAAACCTTCTACCTCCTACAGTCTATCATGTTAAATCTCACCTGGAAGAACAGACTAAAAGAAATGGACAGAACCTTAGAGTATCTAGAATAATTCCCTTATTTTAAAGATGAGAAAACTGAAACCCAGAGAGGATAGGTGATTTGTCCAAAGTCACAAATCTATTTAGCATCAAAACTCCTTTCTTATTTCATTCGCTACTAAATACTGAACACAGGTGCCTACTAGAGAAGACACACTTGACCAAATTCATCATCCCAAGAAAGTCCTCAGGCCTTACATTTCTTATGATCCCTGATAGGAGGGATCACAGAGAGATGAGAGAGTGTCAGTCACCAAGAAAGGAAGCCACGTGTCCATATGATACAAAATTATTCCAGGTGTAAGGGTGGGAGTTGACTGAGACAATCAATAACACCTCTTAACTCTGATACTTTTGTCAGATCCAAGTGGGATGTAATGATAGACTGATTGCATCAATCAGAATGGGGTAAGGAGATACACTGGTTTAATTGACCCCACCCTTATACAGGAACAATAATCAGAGCAGAAAGTATATCTCCATGTCTATTTAAAGTTAAATTTATAAAGCTTAGACAACCACTTTGCAAACTGATACATGCTTGTTATGAGGAATCATAACTTTAAATTCTCCCTAAAATCATGCTAGCAAGGGTAAAGCAGACATCAAATGAATCATTTTAAAAATGAACATAACTTTAAATTAAGCTGAATATAGATAACATACAATAATAATGCTATGTCTAAAGGGATTGTTGGAACTTAATATTGCTAGCACTGGAGTAGAGTTCTAATAAGGGAGACACACACACATATATGAAACTAATGTGTCAAATATCTGTTAAATAGGTAGGTCTAAGATCCCAATGCACTCTCCCCTTTTCATTTTTTTTTCTGTGCTAAGTAGATCAATCAATCAACAAGCATTTATTAAGCCCTTACTATGTGCCAGGCACTGTCCTAAGCACTCGGGATGCAGAGAAAAAGTGAAAACAGTCCCTGCCCTCAAGGAGCTTACATCCTAATGAGCGAAATAACATGCACATATATAGGTATATACAAGATACATAAAGAATAGATACAAGTTAAAATGAAAGGGAAAGGCACTAGCAGCTGGGGGGTGGGGAAGCTGAGCATTCCAGGCATGGGGGATGGCCAGTGATCAGGCACTGAGATGCATAAGATCTACGTGTGTATAGAGGGGATTGATATGTAAGAGGCTAGAAAGACAGGAAGGGGAGAAGTTGTGGAGAGCTTTAAATGCCCAGCAGAGGAGTTTATCTTAAAAATTAATAGGGAACCATTTGAAGTTTTTGATGGGGAGGCTATCATGGTCAAATCAAGTCTCAGAATTTCTACTTTAAGCTTAAAATAGGGAATACGCAAAATAAAGGGCTTTGTACCTCTGACTGGGCAGCATGCCCACCTCAGCCTGAGGTGCAGACATGCTGGAGACATGGCTTGAGAATCGTCGCCTTCCAATGGCGCTCATGAGGTAAGCTTCTTGTTCACTTACCACACTGGGCATGCTCACCGAGTCATCTAAAAAGGACACAGAAGGAAATAAGGTCAGAAGAAGGGGCAAAATTGGTATCAAAACTTTTGCAGAAAACCTCAGAATCAAGAGCTCACAAAATCAGAAAATACTCAGATACATTCCTGTGTAGTTCCTTCATTGTTCACTTGAAGGAGTTGCACTCTCTTCACAGTCACTTCATTGACAAGCTAGTGAATGAAGTTTGCTCTACAAATGTTATCTCATTTTATCCTCTCCACAGTCCTAAGAGGGAGGTGCTATTATCACCCTCCTTTTACAGATGAAGAAACTGAGGAACAGAGAGGTTAAGTGATTTGTCCAGGGTACTACCATTAGCATCTGGGGTAGGATCTAACTCCAGGTCCAACACCCTATCCGCTCTGCCACCTAAGGCATTTAAAAAAAAACTCTACAGAATGATCTGATGATTTTCCATTCTCCTTTCATCCCCATATGGCAAAATAACTCATGAATGAGCCTGTGTCAATTTCTTGCATGGTTTACATAATTTACCAACTAAAGAAACTTGAGATGAAAAAAAAACTAGACTTGGGTTATATTTTTGTAAGATATTTATGGGAATCTTTTATTGAAAAGAATTGTATTAGGCTACAGTTAACAGTTGTTTAACATTTTCAAATAGAGTTAATTTCCTTGGCATAATTTTGTTAAAACACTAGAAAACCAGGATTATTGATTGTGTCAAGCAACTCAAGAACTTTTAAAAATACTTTTTGTAATTTCACTATAATTTGCCATAATTTCTCCTATGCAATTTTAAATATAAATTATCATAAGTAGATATTATAATTTTCCTTTAAGTTAAAATTTTCACCCTATTATCTCTAGTATGTACAAATGCATTGTATCAATTGATATAGCTTGGTCCTTCTTTAATGAACATATATTTAAAGATCTTCTATTATCTTGGAAAAAGATTGTCCTTTTTGGGAGAAAAAACTATAGAAACAAATTTTTAAGAGGAAAAAAAATTCAAAGCCATAAAACACTTTTATTTTTTAAAAGGTTCATTTTTACCTAAACTCCATGTATGTCTCTGCCAAAATAATAAGGTTGAAAAGCTGATTTGAAATTGGTATTGTACATTAAAAATGCTACCAAACTGAAATTTGGACTGAGTCACCTCATTGTACATGAATAAATTTCTCCTTTGTTTTCAAAGAGTAAATATATTCAGATTTATTGTTATGAGGGGGAAAATGCTCCCAGATAGGTTCATTAGTCTGCCAAATTAGTACCTAAGAAAATTTCACAAATACTTTTCTTTACATTGGATATAGTTTGAATGGTCAAGGGATAGCTGGAAATTGTTAGAGCTATGAATTTATTAAGTGATGACTGTCTTGAAAGTGGCTTTTCTGGTTTGTGTTCAAATCAGAGACTGGGAAATGGTGTTTGTAAGCAGGCTGATGAGGTGGCAGTTTGGTTTAAGCCACAGTTATCAAATACCAGACCAGTAACTGAAGGCAGTACACAATACTCTCAAGTGTGGCTAGAAACAGATTAAAATGAAATTGGGAAATATTTAGTAAAATAAATAAAAATACAAGAGAACATAGATAATAATAATATGTGGTTTCCTAATTGTTATGTGGCCCTTAGGGATCCTTTTGTACATTGCAGTGACCCCCATTTGTTTGAGTTAAACATCCCTGCTTTGAGCTGTCTTTCAAGAAGGAATTTCTTGTGTAATTTTAGCCCATCATGTTGTCACTTATTTACTAGAGTCCTATAGCACCTTTTCAAAGTGTGGACCAAGGATCACTCAGAGGGTCCATAAGGTCAAAATTATTTTCATAATAATACTAAGATATTTTGGTTCCTAATACAGTAAAATGTCAATAGACATTATCCATATAAACAAAAGTTCTTGGGGGGGGAATCCTCAATAATTTTTAAGAATATAAAAAGAGTGAAGATGGTGGAGTACAGGCAGCAACCAAGCTGAACTCCTCCAATATTAACCTACAAACAATTTTAAAATAACTCTGCAAATCAAAGTTTGGAGCAGCAGAGTAAACAAAAGGTCAGAGTGAGACATTTTTCTGACCTAAGACAGTTTAGGAGTTTGGCACGAGAGGTCTGTGACATCCAGGTAGGGGCCATCCTTGAGTGAGGCAAGAGTTTTAGCAGTGGACCTTGGAAGCAGCTGTGACAGCAGCAGCTTTGGGAGTTCTCAGTCCAGAGATGGTAAGGGGTCAGATAACTGGTCAGAAAGAGATTATAGGGGGCCTTTTTGCTTGTACTGGGTGCAGCTGATGTTGATTGGCAATTCTATTGCCTGCATGCAGTTCTGGGTCACAATTCCAGGGCAGAGAGGAATGCTTGTGATTGGTCACAAGGGAGCAGAGGCTCTCGTTATAGTTCCAAGGTCAAGAAGAGTACTAGCACTTGGAACTAGAGGGAAGCAGTGGCCCTTCTTGGGTAAAGACCAAAATTTAGACCAAGAGAGCAGTGACCACACTTTTCCCTGGATCACACCACCTTGGAAGTACCAAAAACTTGCAGACCCCCATAACTAGCTCTGAAAATAGCAGAACAAAAAAGACTGAAGCTTAGCATAATGCCTCCCCACCTCCAGGTGAGCAGAGCCCAAATTTAAAATAAAGTTCAAAGTCAAGAAATAGGTTGGAAAAATGAGCAAATCACAAAAAAGAACTTGACCATAAAAAGTTACGACAGAGGCAGAGAAGACCAAGGCATAAACTTAGAACGCAATATTGTAGAAACAGCTATAAGCAGAGCCTCAAAGAAAAATGCAACATAAATTCCTAGAAGAGTCAAAGAAAGAGATAAGAGTTGTAGGAAAAATTGGGGAAAAAATGAGAATGATGCAATAAAATTTTGAAAAGAGAATTAACAGCTTAGTAAGAAAGGCATAAACAATACTGAAGAAAATATCTTTAAAAACAGAATTGGCCTAATGGTAAAGAAGCACAAAAATTCATTGAAGAAAAGAATTCCTTAAAAGACAGAATTGACCAAATGAAAGAAGAGGTACAAAAATCTCCCTGAAGAAAATAATTCCTTAAAAATTTGAATCGGGCAGACCAAAGCTACTGACTACATAAAACATTAAGAAACAATAAAACAAAGTCAAAAGAATGAAAAAAAATAGAAGGAAAAAGTGAAATAGCTCATTGCAAAAACAACTGACATGGAAAAGAGATCAAGGAGTGAAGTGATGCAAAGTTAAATGAGAAGAACTGGGAGGTCATTGTGCACAGTAACAGAAAAGTTGTAATGATGATCACATGTGAAAGATTTGGTTACTCTGATCAATACAATTATCTGAGACAATTCCAAAAGACTCATTTTGAAAAAATGCTATCCACCTGCAGAAAGAGAACTGGTGAACTCTGAATGCAAAATGAAGTATAATTTTCTCACTTGATTTATTTTGCCTTTTGTTGGTAGTGGAACATGGCTAATATGGAAAATGTTTTGCATTATTTCACATAAATAAATAATTGACATCAATTTGCTTGCTTTCTCAGTGGATGAAAGAGGGGTAGAAGTAAGGAGAGAATTTAGAACTAACAATTTCAAAAGAATGTTGATTACTATTTTTTTTTAAAAGAATGTAAAGGGGTCCTGAGACCAAAAAGTTTGAGAAAAGCTGACATAGCAACTAAGGTATACTTGCCATTCACTTGGCAATTAATCCCATATCACCTAGCAAAGTTCACAGAATCACAGAATTTGCATTTCAAGAAACCTCAGAGGACAACCGTTACATGAAAGGAACTCTGGCTGTGACATATCCAATAAGTAGCTGTCATCCAGCCTCTGCTGGAACAAGACCTCCAAGGGGTGGGAATCCACCACTTCTTGAGGCAGTCCATTCCACTTCTGGACAACTATAATGGGTTAGGAAGTTTTTCCTGACTTCAAGCTTAAATTAACCTCTTTGCAACTTGCAGCCATTGCTATTGGTTCTGACTCAGGGGGCAGACAGACAAGCCCAATCTCTCCTCTACATGATTTTGCTTCAGATGCTTGAAGACAACTATCATGTCCGTGAGTCTTCTCTTCTTTACTCTAAACATGCCCATTTCCTTTAATCAATCCTGATGTGGCATGGCCTCATGACCTTTCACTATCTTGGTTGCCCTCCTTTTCAACGCCCTGGCTGCTGTCCTCTGGATACTCTCCACCTTATCCTTGTCTTACATGGTTAGCTCTTGTGTAATTTCCTTTCCATATCTTGTTCATAATTCTAAGTTCACCGAGGGCAAGGATCAAATTTTATGTGTTTTGTCTGATTCCTGTTATCTAGTAGGAAGTCAGAATAGGTAGTCAATAAATATTTGTTTATTATGTGATCTCACCTGATTCTCAATCACCCCTGTGGTCCTCAAATCCCACTCCTGCCCCTACAACAAGTGTGATATGATGGAAAGGGCAGGTTAAAGCCAACCCTATATAGAACCGTTATGGTTGGAGCTTGTTACCATCTTGGGAGAGGAACATTATAATGAAATACTTTTCCCCACCCTCTGCTAAGTGTCAACTCTTGACCTCTATTGTTACAACTTCCACCCTTCTTTTTTCCCCAGTTTCTTTCCTGGGTGGGAGGAAGACTTCACATTCACCAGGAAGGACTGATGTTATTAAAAAGAATCTGAGATAACTTCCAGTCTTTCATAAAAAATGTCAGAATGGCACTTTACTTCTCCTGCTACCCTTACATTTCTGATAGCAAAAAATAAACCAAAATAATTAGCATCTACTATAAATTCTGACTATTACTTGAACTTGAGAATTATTGTTACAACCCCAGTACCTGCTTCTGGGCAACAGGAATGCATGGTTCAGATTGGGTCAGCTTAAACCCAAGTTTACAGCATTATCTATCCTTCCAGGTCTTGCTCAAGGGGTGTGTGTGTGTGTGTGTGTGTGTGTGTGTGTGTGTGTGTGTGTGTGTGCGCGTGTGTGTGTGTGTGTGTATGCACGTGCATGCATGTGTATGCATGTGTGTGTGTCTAAAGCAGCATCACTGGTAAACACTCTTAGGCACCAGGACAGAGTACAAGTGTGCAATTGCACCACGACTCCCAGACTTGTCTGGTCTTTCCCCTGCACTCATTTCACTCACTTGCACTGCCACAAGATAGGATTATACATCTACTTAACATCTAACTCCTTGAAATTGCTGACAGAAATACTGATGCAATCAACAGATGTGTGATTTGACTATTTCCAACAGTCTTGGCATTCAGTAACATCACAGGAAAAATCTGTTCTTCCTGTATGTGCCCTTCAGCGCTCCATCTTCCTGCCATAATGACAATGACAATTTTAACCTCAAGTAGCTTTGTCAGGGTTTTTCATGTTAGAGTTCTGGGTATTTTTCCATGAGCAATTATCATCAATCTATAAGCCAGTTACTTGAGTATTTCAGAAACAAATGCACCTGTAGGTTTGGTGTAGCATAACATTAAAATCATCCTACTTTTTTTGGGCTGGGGGGGTATTTGATGACATCTATTACTGGGTTTTGAAACACAACTAATATGGATTTTAACACTGTATCTTCATATCCAACATCTTTAATTCATGTCTGTTACTCAAAATTCAATTTAGAGTCCCCATTTTTAAAAGTTTTTACTAAATTCACAGAATTCATAATGGTATAGTGAATAGAGAGGGAGCTGGGAAGATCTGGGCTCAATCTGCCTCTGAGACATACTGGTTGTTTCTATGGGCAAGTCACTTAACCTCTCACTGTTCTAGGCAACATTTTAAGTCCATTAGTTACAGAGAAGCAACTGACCTACATTAGTAGATAATATTTCCTAATTTAATGAAATCCTTATCCCTAAAATCAGAAAGGGCTATTTTTTTTTTAAAGTGTTCTATATTCTGCACTCGTACTTTGTTTTAATGACATTTCCAGGCACAGCTTTCATACTGAGTGTCATATAGTGGCCTACAATATATCCTAAGGCTCAGGAGTATGCTGGAGCAAGCTCAAAATGACTTGAGAGAACTGACTTAATTTTTCAGGGTGAACTCTTACACTTTGAGCAAAGTTACAAATGACCTTGATTTATTGTTTTGTGTAGATTCTTTATTAAGTCTAGACTATAGACTTAAGGAAATATTGGAGAAAATGTTAATGATACTGACTAAACTTTAAAATGTGTCATGTATACATTCTTTTAAAGTCAGTTGTTAAATATTTACCTGCATACTTCTACTTATATCCTACTTTTATCATTAAAAACCTTCCCTCATGATGTACACATGACATAGATGAGCCTACTTCATTATGCTGCATCTGTGGTACCTACAGAAAGACACTTTCACAGTTCATGTCCTTGTTTATGGCACTATCTCCCACTCAAACTCAGGTTTTACTCCCCCAGTTCTTTGCTGGTATCTTATGTTACAACCAGTATTGTTAGCTCCAATTATTTAGGGATTACTTTCCAGCCTCCTCACTCTGTTGGGGTTATTTTGGTGGTTTTGCAGGGATACATGCATTTTAAAATAAAAACTCATATATACAGCATTTTATGACTTAAAAGTACTTTCCTTATAACATCTGTGATCTACCTGTGCAAGTACCAATATTGCTATTTTACATATGAGGAAACTGAGGCATATTAATTAAAGTTAATCACCAAGTTAATTAAATTGGTCAGTCTTCCATGGCTAGTTACTATAAAGAGGAGTATTCAAACCTAAGGTGCTTGATTGCCAAGTTCAGTGCTCTTTCCATTGTATTATACATAGTGTTGCAGGAAAGAAAATGTGATTCAAACGGTTTTACTTTGTTATTTTTGTTTTTAGTACAAAAAACTTAAGGTTAGTGGAACAGGTTGAATCTGTGAGCAAAAATACTGTTTGGGACCTATCAGTGCATTTATTTTTATGTATACAATCCCTGGACAATTTATCATGAAAAATTAAAATTTAACTACTTGGAACAACTTAAGAATGATAGAAACAGTAGGGTTATGACATGCTGATTACTCTGTGTTGGAATAATTATGAAGGCATTCCTGAAAAATCCACAGAAACAAGAGCTGGAAAATACACAAAGATCAATACATTCCCTTCCTGCTTTTATTATTTAGCCTAAAAAAACCCATTTTCCAAATCTTGTAATGCTGCTTACTTTCTTCATCTTCCTCATCAGTACGACTCAGGGTATCCTGGGAAGCCTGCTGGGAAGGCTCACTGTCTTGCTCCCAAACAGTGCCAGTGCCAGTGTTGGAGCGGGACATGGTGGCCAGGCTCAAGCGGTAAGCAGAAGTAGAGGTGCCCACTGTGCTAATGGACGTCTTCCCTTGGTAGGCTGCATAGGGATGGGAAACAAAGTTAAAAAAAAATGCATATTTAGAAATGCTAAAACAAAACAAAACACAATATAAGTCCCAAAGATTTTCTCTACTGAAGGATGTTGCTGACAAAAGCTGAACAATGCAGTAGGGCTTGAATTGAAATGTAAGCAGAAAAAAAAGTAAGTCAGAATGAAGAAAGATAGGAAAAGTAAGTGGGACTGAAGTAAGAAAAATGTAACTAAGAAAAATGAGTGGGAATATAAAAAATCAGTCTTGGATAAAATATGCTTTCAAGTATATGAAGTGAAGTTGGCACAGGTTACCTATGATATTATCTAGAAAGTGCTTTCATGTTGCTTTCTTCACACACTGTATTTCTTTTTCTCCGGTTGGTAGGATATTGGTGCTGCCAATTTGCCAATGTTTACCATATATACCTTGATAAAAATATGTTCACATTTGTGTCTTTCAGTGCAACTCGTATTTAAAAGAATATAAAATCCAAGAACAATTTCCACTTTTTTTTTCAGAAAATTAATTTTAATATCTCTCCATTCCCTACTGGTCTCTTTAACTTTAAAGCAGAGATCTAAACAGTAAGACTATTATGTCACCAAGTTTGGATTATATTCTCATCATTTTTTTTCTTTACTACATTTTCATATTGAGCACTGAAGGCACACGTGTCATTTACTTTCCACAGGTACAGGTTATGGGTGCCCCCTATTGACAGAAAAAGGTGTTTTTATGGGTTCAACTCGGGGGTGGTGGTAGAGGGAATTCTTAGAAAACTGTAGAGCAAGAACCTTCTTTATTCAGTTGAAGCATGTAGAAAGGAAATGCCTGATACATAGTTTATATGTGTTATAGAATATTGAAACTAAAGAGACCTTTTTTCAGATGAATTAGATCATCTAGATCAGCGGTTCTCAACCTGTGGGTTATGTTCAATTTGTAACAATGAAAATACATCCTGCATATCAGATATTTACATCATGATTCATAACAGCAGCAAAATTACAGTTATGAAGTAGCAATGAAAATAATTTTATGGTTGTGGGTCACCACAACATGAGGAACTGTATTAAAGGGTCGCGGCATTAGGAAGGTTGAGAACCATTGATCTAGATGGAGAGATGTTGTGGAATGGCCAAAGAATGTCCAAACGTGGTGGCTCCCACCAAACACCCTCACCTGACCCACTGTGCACAGCCTCCTTTAGAATCTTAAGTTCACTGTTGAATTCAGTAATGAGAGAGCTCTTGCAGAGGGGCCGTGGGATGAAGCGCCTCTCCAGCTGATCTGCTATGTGTTGTCGGGCAGATAACTCCTCATGGTTCTCGGCAGGCTGAGCTAAAAGCTGAAGGGGGAGAAAAGAACCAACAGGATCTCCTCCATTCCTAATGTTCAGTCATTGTGCCAGCAAAGTTGTGCATAGAGAGAATGGGAAAGTGAGTTTACTACTCAGCATTTTCAAGCTATAAATATTTAAAAATAGGACAATTATGTACTTACTA
>JAQQSU010002570.1:0-14631 GCA_028627135.1 Pseudochirops cupreus
TGTGTGTGTGTGTGTGTGTGTGTGTGTGTGTGTGTGTGTGTGTGTGTTTGCCTAGTACTACTCTAGTCCTAGCCAAACTTCATACCTTCTGAAATCCACCCTTTGGATTGTCCTGGTATAAGTATGATATGTAATAACAGAAACATACCTTTGGAGTAATAATTTCCTATGGTTGTTTTGGTGAAAACTATACAAATATTTTCCAACAAGGAATTTCAATATGGCCCTCAACACTATTACTGTGTGCTTACAACACAAACACATTGAGTTAAAAAAAAGTCATTTAAACAAACAGCTGGTGTTTTGCTATATGGCACCAAATACCCAGTTTGGCTGAATTTTTTAAAGGAAAAACCAGTTTGGGCATTTTCTTGTTGGATACTTTAAAAAAATCTCCCTTCAAAACTTAATTTGAGTAGAACCCAAAAGAGATTTAACTATGAGGCAAAATAAAGGCAATCAGATGTAACTCTTTAGATCATTGCTATATCTTTTATTCTTCTTCCTGGTCACTTCAATGGGAAGGTAGCCTAGCTTGAAGGAACAGTGCTTTCACTGTTCTAACATAACAGGGGAGTTTTGTTCAGGTAAGAGGCTCAATTAACTACCTTCTAATTACCCTTCCCACTCTAAATACAAGATTTTATAACTATGTGTTTCTCTAGTTTTGGCTATTTAGGAACATTCAAACTACTATCACTTTTACTTCATTCATGTAGGTGGCAAGATATAGTCACACACGATCTCAGCTACTTCAAGTAACTTGCTAAAACTATATAGGCCATTAGGAAATACACTTTTTTAAGGGTTTAATAAGTATCAGGTATGATGGTAAGCTCTGGGGATACCAGTATAAGTAAAAAGAAAGATAATACCTGCTCTAAATGAATTACATTTTAATGAGGGATAACCACACATTGAAGGGAGTTGAAAAAGATGAGGAAATCTACCCGAGGAATGTTCAGTACCAGTTCAAGGAAGGGAATGTAGGATGGCTTCCCTGGACCTCTCCTTATGAAGGATGCCCTGGGAGGCCGCCATAAAAGCAGAGGGCAAGAGAGGCAGGTTAATGTTTCAGAGGGAGAAGGCCACAGATGCTGATGGAAGGCTCAAGGTGAAAAGGTAGAAGAGGCATGTTGTTGTCATCTAGAGAGACAGAAGCAGAGCCAGAAAGGCAATGTTATAGATTAGCTGCCTTTCTGTAGTGGAAAAGGAGTTTCTTCCCCTTTAGTTCCCTACACTATTGAAATCATGATCTGTGTAAAAATGAAAAGAAAACACTCTAACACATATAAATGATAATTATCATTATTGTGACATATGAGTTGTAGCTGGACATAGTAAATAGAGAGCTGAAGTTGAAATAAGAAAAAAACTGGTTCGTCTCACTTTTAACAAAGTGTGTGTATGTTTATATATGTGTGTGTGTGAATATACATGTATGTGTATATACACACATATATACATACACATACAAACACACACTGTACATAGTTACTTGATGCTGTCTTCCCTAATAGAATATGAAATCCTTAAATAATCACAGGTTGGTTTCACCTTTGCAACATCTTTTGAATACACCCTCTTCTCTCCTGTGACACTGCCATACCTGGTACAGGTCTAAATCTGTTCATGCCTTGCTTAATTTAATAACCTGCCAATGGTTTTATTGAATCAAAGTTCTCTTCACTCCAATCCAGCCACCCAAAGCACAAGTCTGACCTTGTCAATGCCATATTCAATTAACTCAAGTGCCCTCTTAACTTCAGCTTGGCAGTCATCTCACCCAAGGACTAGATGCATTCCTATTTCCCCAGCCACATTTCTGCTTTTCTTTATATCACTAGAACATAGCAAAATTCTTGGTACATATTGGAGCTCATTAATCTCTTGTTGATCATGCAACTAACAATGATATATGTCTATGTGACCCTGGACATATAACTGTTCAGTCAGTTAATCATTAAGCACCTACCATGTGCCAGGAACTGTGCTAAGCATAAGGGATATACATAGAGTCAAAAGACAATCTCTGCTCTCAAGGAGCTCATTCATTGTCTAATGAGAGAGACAACAGCCATATAACTATGTTCAAAGAAGTAATATTAAGGAAAAGTGGAGATAATCCATAGAGGGAAGTCACTTGCATCAAGGGTAACATATTAGTCCACTCATGGGGGACAAGCAACAAAAATGCCATGAGTCAGATGATGGAGAGTCTTCTGTGAGTTACAGCAAGGTCAATGTCATAAGAAAGATGTATGTATGTGTGCATGTTTTGCATATGTACATGTGTGTTTGTGTGTGTGTGTGTGTGTATGTGTGTGTTGGGAGGGGAAGGGGTTGAGATAGGTTTATTAAATACTTGCAACAGTGTTTTTATATTTAATTTTATATTTAAGATTTTATATTAAATCCTACAGGTTTTAGGGACCCACCAGAGTTGATCAAATAAGGGGATTAGCAGTGTTTTAGGGATACCACTCCCATAGTTAGAGGCAACAGTGGAGTAACTTAAGGCAGGGAGGAATCTCAACCATCATGCTATTGCTATAATCTAGACATGAAAATATAAGAACTTGCATTAGTGTGTGACATTAGCAAAGGCAGAAAGAAGGAGCGAAAGGAACTCCTTATTTTTAGGCAACCAAGTTGTAGAGAAGGTACTGATCTAAATTAATAGAAGTTGCTTTTCTCACCTGGAAACCCTTCTGCCAATGACTTTAGAAATTCAGTCCCTACCCCATTCTATTATTAAAAGTAATGTGCTATTTTATTTTTTCTTAGACATAGCTTAAATATATTAGCAGGCATGGGTTTTGTGGAATCTTTAGTTTTAGCTAACATTTTTTTTAAATGTCAGGAGTTCATGTCTGATGACTTTTCATTGTGCTCAGACAATTAGGATCAATTAGCATTTCAACTTTTTAAGCATGATTATGTGTGAGTAAGGCATAGAAACCTATTATATACATTTTCACTTTAAAAAAATCTGTTTTTGGAAACAAACTCAAAGCATCTGGAAAGGGGCTACAAATATTTTTGCAATAAAAATGAACCTTTTAAGTAAGGGATCTCTGATGATGTATTTCAGAATATCACAGCCCCAAGTGAAGATTTTGGGGCCATTTTTTCAGGAAATGGGTCAGTTTGTGACTTTCTCCAGGACAGAGAAATCAGACTGTCTCTCTTTTCCACAAATTCTCAATATGTTTATTATAATATCCCACAGATGCTGATTAAATATCATCTATAAAAAGTCTGAAAATATATAACTTGTAACTTCTAAAGGACAATAGGGCTTTCCTCTTTTTGATCTGTAATTTGAGGTCACATATCATTTGCAAGGGATGAATTTAATAATCTAATAGGCCTTTTCAGGTCTATCTGTAATCTATCATTAAATATTCAAAGATATAAGGAGACATGAAGCATGGGAGTGGAGATTATGCTATTATAATTTATGACCCAATTCATCAAATTATTTATTAGAACTTAACCCAAGCCTTCAACCATGTCCAGTCATCATTCAATTTTGTCATATATCCTGACATGTAAAAAAATTCCCACATTTACATTCTTCCATTAGAAATCCAAAATCTTCTCATTGTAAAAAGAGGAGGATACCCATAGCTTTAAACCTATAACTGAATTCACTGTCTCAATGAGGACTTTGGTTTTCTACTTGCCTGTCTATATTTTAAATATAGTAAGTAACAAAATAAAATCTTTAGGCTAAAGGAGGTGACTGATCCACACTTGAAATACATAGTATTTATGCCTTTGAAATCTTTTAAAACCATGGGAATGAGCAAAAGAGATTCAAGTCAATAAACATATATATGAGATGCGTACCATGTATGACAGTAGACTCTGTGCAGCAGTGAGCAGGAGGAGGGGATAAAGACAAAAAAAAAGGGAAAGATTCCTAGCCTGTGGGGAATTTCTCTCTCCTCCCTTTGTAACTGAATGACAGATGACATTTACATAATGTCTTAAGGCTTGCAAAAACAAACAAACAAAAAAAACCCTTTCTTTTTCTGGGTATAACATTTACTGTAACAGACCCTTTTTGCTGTGCACATACTACCTCTTCCAGACTAGCACTCCCTCCTTGCTCATTGTCTGAAGCCCCTCATACCTGTAATTTTATACAATGCATATTTACTGGATTTCCACTAGTCATGTTAAACTAAATATGCCCAAAAGACAAGTCATTATCATTCCCCTCAAGACTCCCCTTTCCTAACTTCCCTATGACTTTGCAGAACAACAGCATCCTCTCAGCTGCTCAGTCTCACAACCTAAGAGTTATCCTAGACTCCTCAATATTTTTTTTACCACCCCCCTTCCCACACACACTATTACCAGAACCTGTTGGTTTCACCTTCACAACATCTTCTAAATATACTCTCTTCTCTTCTCTGATACTGCCAGACCTGGTGCAGGTTTGCATCACCTCATGCCTTGATTAATGTAATAGCCTGCCAGTGGTTCTATTGAATCAAAGTTCTCTTCACTCCAAACCAACCATCTAAAGCACAAGTCTGACCTTGCCATTGCCTTATCCAATTAGCTCCAATGCCTTCTTAACCTCAGCTTGAAGGTCATTTTACCCAAGGACAGGTTGCATTCCTATTCACTGATATATCTTATGCCTTTGGTGCTGTAACTCTGTATTGATCTTTCTAGTGATTATGATGGAGATGCACCCCTTCTTTCTCTTGCTATGTATCCCATTTTGTGGTTCTGATTGTCCCATTAGGTTACAAGTCTCCTCTTGTGTGAGGTAAACTTGTGCTTTTCTTCAATACATACTTAGGGAGGTTCAAAATGCCAAAAGTTCCATATCAGGAAATATGGACATTTCAAAAATAGTAAAACAAGTTTTCTTTATTGAAGGGAGGCATTGCTTAAAAAATGAAGGAGAACTAGGGAGAATTATGGAAACATCTTCTTGATCACAATGCGAAATTGGGTACCATGCTGGGCCCTCAATTTGAAATAGGGTACTCTTCTGGGGAGTCTTATAGAACTAGATAGCCTTCTGGAGTTATGGAAGGAATAAGGTACTGTATCCCAAGCCAATAAAATCCAATAGGTTTTAATATGGTTTTTACTTGAGTTTATCATGACTAGATCTTGGGGTAAGGAGTAAGGAGGCTGCACCTGGTGACTGGTCATTATTTATGCTCATGGTGAGGAGGAAAGACTGCTATGTGACAGTCTTACTTTTACACGGTGACTCAGCTTTCCTCTCAGGGGGTGAACTTACTGGGGCTTCTCCATTTAATGGGTTAAGGAGGATAGTCTATCTATCCTTAAAGTACTAAATAAAAGCCTGTTGCATATAATATTTACTCCCAGATCTGATGGTTCTATGAAAATTTCTAAATCCCCCAAAATCATTTGACACAGACTGAATAAGAACATGCTAGGTGGCATATTAGATAGAGTTCCAGGTCTGGAGACAGGAAGACTCATCTTCCAGGTTCAAATCTGACCTCAGACACTTACTAGCTATGTCACCCTGGGAAAGTCACTTACCCCTGTTTGCCTCAATTTTGTCATCTGTTAAATGAGCTAGAGAAAGAAATGGCAAAAAAAAACCAAAAACCCCAAAAAAACCCTCCAGTATCTTTGCCAAGAAACCCCAAATTGGATCACAAAAAGTTGAAAGCTACTGAAATGATTGAACAAGAACAGCACAAACAAGAAAATAACAGCTATGAATTTAAATGTTGTACTGCCACTTCTTTGACTAGTGGCCTTGGAAATTACATGATTTATGAACTCATTTAATATACTATAAAATAGTATATATTATCAAAATATCCTTTTTTCAAGGAAGTTGTTTAAGGCAAGTTTGTGAGATATGAAAGAAAAACAAATGCTAAAACAATGATAATAAGTACAAGATTAGACAATGAATTAGAGGAAATTATACATTTCCAACAAACAAATGAAGCACCGGCATTCTATATGAAAATCACAGTTGTAGGTTCTGTGAGGAATATAAGTTGACATGCTCAGTATTAATCCATTCCCTGCCAGGGATTTTGAGCTCAATGGGGCTTCTGCATTTGGTGGGTCAAGAGGCTACTCTATTCTTCACAATGCTAATCAGTTTTTACCCAATCCTTTACATTGCAATTGAGTAGAATATATAAGGACATGAATTTCAATAATTATAATCCATGGTGATAAATACCATAAGAGGTACAGAGAAGAGTATAACAAGAATTCAGAAATTCATAGGAAAAAAGGAAACAATAACTACCAATGGAAACAATTAGTAAAGGAATCATAGAGATAGTACATTTGAAGGATAAGTAGCATTTACCAAGGCAGAAATGGGGATTGCTTCTTGGCAAAGGGAACAACATGTACAAGAAAACAGAAGTAGATAACATCTAGTAGCCCACTTTGACAGGAGTTTAAAATAGTTGTGAAAGCATAGTGAGAAAACCATCTGGAGAGGAAGATTGGGGACAGGTAATGGAATTCCACGAACAGCTTGAATGTTTTGGAAGAACAGAGGAGCAAATTAGGAGATAGGATGAAAGTGATCCAAAGAATTCTCCAGCCCCCCAAAATCATCTTGTCCATCCATCTGTCTCTAAGGAAAAAGTTGTCCCTAAGCTGTTCTTGGTTCAGCTGAGACATCTTCAGACTGACAAATTATTTGAGCACAGCAGAATATGCTTGTTTTTTTTTTTATTCTGTTATTAAAAAAGACTAGAGATCTCATCCAGATTTCTTTGTTACTTAGCATATGAAGAAGTGAAGTAGATAGCAGAATGCTGACCAGATCCCAAATAAGTCAAAAAGGTGAAAGTCAGAAATAATTTTTTAGATTTTGTTTGAAAGATAGTGAGAATGGGAACAAGAGGATGCTTATCAAATTGGCAAGTGAAAGAATCCAAATGAAGATCTATTAAACTGAGAAACTCTAAATTCAATGGTGCAGAGAATTTTTATTTTTGGTTTGTTTTGGTTTTCTATCTGACCAGTGAATTAAAGCAAAGACAGCAATTAGTCAGTAAATTCTCTCTAACAATGAAATTTTTTTTTAATCTGTTCTGCCATTTGTAGTTTTAGAGGGCCAAATGGGACACTGAGAAGCTAGGCAAATTGCCCAGGATCATACAATCTGTTTATATTAGAGATGGCATTTGAACCTAAGTCTTCCTGATTCTGAGACCAGCTTTCTATCCAGTAATAGACTTTAACTTACAGAGGATCAGAAAACCTCTGGATAGTTATCAAATAACTGGCATTATGTCAAACATAGGGGACTGAGTCCAGACAGATTATTCTACTGGATCTATACACGAACTATTCCTCTTTTTTCATATGTATGTTTCTAATTATAATGTTAACAATAGAAGCAGCTCTTGTATTGCTTTCTATCATGAAATCAACAAGCACATATACATTGCCTACTATATACTAGACATTGTACTCCAGCTGAGAATTCAAGAACAAACAATAAAACAATGCTTCATCTCAATTAAATTACATTCTAGGAGATAATACACACCTTTGCACACATGTGTGTGTAAATATTAAAAGCACTGCATATCTGTAAAATAAATATAGGACAGATAGATACAAGGCAGAGAGGAAGAACATTTGAAGAACCTAGGAAAGGCTTCAAGTAGAAGGTGATATTTGAATTTTACCCTTTAGAATGGAAGTGAGAATTTCTATAATTCTATTTTATTCTATTAAATAAATAGAACTGAATAAAAAAAAAGATCCCTTCCTTCTATTCCTCTTGTCTATCTTTGGGACATTATAATCCAATAAAACATTTTATAAGGGCTTTCAACCTAGTCTTTTTAAAACACAATTTTAAAAGCTTTAAAAATAGTATCAATTATAAGCCATATCAAAAAGATATAATCTTTGTATAACCAGTCCCTAGCACAATGACTTACATATAAAAGGAGGTAAATAAATATTCATTGTGTTGTTTAGATTAATGTTTTCAGCACTAACTTTGTTGTCATAGATCTACAAATTAGCATGATCAGAAGAACCATTAAAGAAACAGATTTGGCTAGATTTTGCAATTCAAGAGTGAAAATGTTTCCTTGGTTTGGTGTGTAGTTCAAAAGTTAAAAACAAATTATTCACTGTGTAGGCAGCCCAGATCTTCACTAGCATTGGTAACTTATTGACTGAGTAAATTATAATGGTTCAGATGAAACCATCACTCTTTCCTTTTTGAGAACCATTTTCTCATGATAAAGGCAATTGATTTGATCATCATGTCTTTTAGGATCAGTATCAAAGTAACCTATCTTTTTCATCTTGTACAATTTGAGGCAAGTTCTTCATTCACTTTAAGCAAGCCACATTCAGAACTCTTTTTGTCTTTAAAGATATGTTTGGTGGATCAAAAATTTTAGAAATTACCAGCTCGTAAGATCTCATGATGTATTGAGAACTGAAAAAGACCTCAAAAGCCACCTAGTTTAATGCCCTTGAGAAATGAAGAAACTGAGGTCCAAAGGAGCTGTTATTTACTTGTCTGAGGAAAGACTGATAGTAAGTGGAATGAAAAATTGAATATTGTCCTTTGAATGCACCTCTTACTGTGTAGAAGAATCAAAGTCATTCTAATTTCTACTTCAGGAATTTAGACTATAAAAGTGCAAAGTGGTGCTTCTCTTTATCGATCTGAAGATTTTAAAAGGCCTAACACTAGTAATTGTGTGGTTCTCTGCATGGTTCTACCTATGCTTTACAGGTAAGATGAATTCCATGTATAAGAGTTTCTGAGGTTATTTAAAAATAAGAATATCAGGAATGAGTCAATCAACAAACATTTATTAAGTACTTCCTTAGTGCCAGATATTGATGATACAAAAACAAGAATGAAATAAACTCTGATCTTCAGGATCTTATATGTTTTTCTGGTATAAGCCACTTACACAATTGAAGAGGCATGATTTATCTCCAAAGTGTCCTCCTGCCTATGCACTTGATGTACTTTTAATAGTTCTACTTCCAACCTAAAATTGCCACATGTAATGACAAGAATTTTTTCTTTCAGAGATTGCATGAATTTTTTTCAGCTCTTTACTCCTGTAGCTCAAAGCCTATATGGAACAAAATGAAAACACATCTCTATAAGTAGACATGTAGCAAGACTGGTCTGGTTATATCCTTGAATTATAATGTGATTTCTTAGCATCATTTAGTCAATTTTCACATTTGGGTATTTTATAGAAATAGGACTATTTTTGATGAGTAATTCTTTGAATGATAGATGTGAGACAAGCTTCTTTTCTGCTATCAGATTATCAGTTTTATTTGATAAATGCTTAGGCCACTGGCAATAGAGTGCACTGATCTGACTCCATATGAACTAGATTTGTGAAACCTTAAATTATTTTACTCTTTTCCTATGGGAAAGTTCTTGACAGTGATGGCACATAATTTACCCACTAACTCTAATGTTTTTACCTCTTTATTATTTACTACCCCATGTAAAATCACTTAGAATTGACTAACCAGGATAGTCTTCAAATTCCAATTCAAAAATATATTCCTACTCCAATATAGTTACTAGTCCATTAAAAAGATAAATGAAGGAGGAAGCATTTTTGATAAATTTGGTGACATGAAAAGCACCTAAAAACAATAGAAAATCACACAGAATTAAGAAAGGAATCGATAAATTATATGGGTTTACTAAGAGAGCACAGGTAAAATAATCTCCACAAATAAAATAGTAGGAAAGGAAAGAGAAAAAAAAACACACATAACAACAAAGGATCTCCTATAAGCAAATGGGTCAATAGTCAATTTGACTTATCCCGTCATCTATAATCCTGGACAGAACTGAGGAAGAAGTAAGAAATGCACAACAGGAAATTTGAGAGGATGTGGGGTCTGGGATTTTAATTATAATTTTAGCACTTTCTCCATCTAGGCATGTGGGAATGGACAAGCTCAGCATTCCAGATTAGAACTGTTGCAGAAAGAGTCTTGGAAGCCATCAAGATTGATTGATACCACCTAAAATTAATGCCACAGGCTTAGTGACCACAGTCCTGAACCATTATCTGTATATAGATGACCCAGACCCAGTTTACCAGAGGGGACAAAGTCAAGAGAATATCATCTGTTAGACTTCCTGGCTACTGTATTTCAGAATAGTGATTGAGAACTCAGTTTGGCAATTTATAGCATTCTATTCCCATTTTAGGTCCTGTGGAGTGAGAAAAGAGTGACAGTAGCTTAAGAAATTGTAAAGATAAATGAAGAGAAAAAGAGCAGAAACTGTTTATAGTGGAAAAGAACTGGAAACTAATTGGGTAGCCCAACAATTGGGAAATGGCTAGAAAAATAATTGCATATCAATGTAATGAGATATTGTTGTCTAGTAAGAAAATACAAAAGGAGTAGTTTTAGATAAACCTGGCAAGGCTCCTATGAACTGAGAGTGAAATGAATAGAACTAGGAGAACAATTTGTACAGCAAGCAACAACATTTCAAAACTGACAACTGAAGAACTCGGTTCAAGGCAAATACCGACAAGAGTTCTAGAAAACTGATGGGGAAATATGCTAATTATCTATTTACATAGAAGTTTTAGTTTCAAGAGACACATTAATACACACACACGTGTATTTCTGTATATAAATATATGTGTGTGAATGTATGTATGTATGTATGTATGTATGTATAAGCAGTATCCAGGTAGAAATTTGATTTACTTTACTTCGTATATTTGATTTCTGTTTCTTTTTTTAATAGAGAAGAGGTGAGAAAGAGGTTTAATTTTATTAATTGAAAACAAAAATGGAATAGCGCTAAACTTTCAACATCCAGGAGTCTGCAGAAATGAACAAGCAGAAAACTCCCAATGCATTAAAGGCATGCTGGAAATTAAGAAAATCCCAAAATTAAAAAAAAATAGAATGAAATATTTCTACACTACTTACGAATGAATTTATAGAATAAAACACTATTTTGGGAAAAATAAAAGAAGAAACAGAACACTTAACAGTTACTAGATGTGTGACCTTGGGCAAATCACTTAACCCCAATTGCCCTGCATTCCCCCCTGCAAAAAGCAAAATAAGAAGAAGAAGGAGGAGGAGGAGGAGGAGAAGGAAAAGGAGGAGGAGGAAGAAGAGGAGGAGGAGGAGAAGCAGAAGCAGAAGAAGAAGAAGAAGAAGAAGAAGAAGAAGAAGAAGAAGAAGAAGAAGAAGAAAGGAGAAGAAATGGAACAACAATAAAAGAATGGCATGAATTTCCTAAAGAAAACCTTGGAGGGAGAATAAATAACCAAAACAAAAAATGGGGAAAAAAAATCAAGTAGAGGATATCCTGAAAAAAGAGAATTCAACCAACAGATCTGACAAATTCGATGATAAATATTAAAAGAAAGACAGAACAAGAATATTAGAATATATTAGTTAGCTAATAGGAAAATAATGGTGAATAAATGAATAACTGAAGGAACAACAGAATATTTGGGCTGATCCTTGGAGTGTGATGGCAAAGCAGATCCTGAATCATTTGACTGAGCCAAGGTCTTTGGTGGTAATGATTATTTTCTCCCCAGGTCTTCAGCAGTTTGTTTGCTTAACAGGTAGAGACTCCTAGAGAGTCATCCACTAGTTCTCATCTATACAAGGACTGGTTACCTAGGTGACAGCCATGGGGCATGGATGGAAGGAGGGTTTTTGGTCTGGGGGCATTTGTAATACTTCAGTTAAGGGCCTCAAGTGCAGAGCTTATCACCTTAAACGAAGTGATGTTTGAGATGGTAGTAGAAAAATGACTTGATTGCCACATACTTCCTCTAATTTCTCTTAAGGAGCCTTGATGTTTTGACTATGATGACTTAGCTGCCATGTGATTAGCAGGTTATAGAAATGACTGTATATGGCTAGACCCCTTTCCATTTTACTTGTTTCTTGTGATAATGGATGCAAGAACTGTAATAGGGAAAATAAAATATGAACTGGAAAAGAAGACAAGAAGAGCTAATTAAAAAAAAATCACTAGGTTCCCTGAAAACCATGACATAACCCTTATCCACCTCTACCTCCATAATAATAACAACAATCTCTGTGTACTCTATTTTAAGAAATCACAAAAGAAAATTAATCAGAACTATTGACATTAGAGGACAAAGTGAAAATAGAATTCACTGGTCATCATATAAAAGAATCTCTAAATATAGGGTAACCAGAGATATGCTAGTAAAACTCTTGAGCATCTAGAGGAAAAAAAGAAAATAGTAGAAAGAAAAAAGAAAATAAATAAGTGTTTAGGAACTGTTGTATGAATAATACAAAGTGATGCATCAAATATCATAAGGGAAAGAAAATCTTGCAATATTATGGCCAAAAGACAAAATAAGATAATTTACAATCAAAAGTAAGAAAGAACTGATAAGTAGAAGTATGTACAGAAGGATTTTACACATATGTGTCTATATGTATGTATATACACACACATGCACACATATTTGTATCTAATTCTGTATCTATTTTGTATCTAATTTTTAAAATAAATTTACATAATTGTATTATGTATTTAAGAGGAATGGCAAGTTGTGGACAAGAAGCAATCATCTTTTTATTATATTATGTTTTGGAAAAGCTTGTTTTATTCAATGAATTATAATTTAAGTAAATAAAAGTATTTTTAAATAACTTGCAGAAACAAGATTACTATAAAAGAAAAAGGAATTGAATAAAATTTATTACTCCCTTTCAATAATTCCTATTAAAAAAAAACAAAATTGAATGTAGAAGAAAAGTAAAACCAATAAAAATAATTACATGGGAGCCAATTGAACAACCTTGATTATATTCAAATGTTTATTTCCTAAGAATTCTCTTTTCAAAGTTCACCAATTACAGAGGTTAAAAAGAGATATGTGCAGATACATATATATATACACATATGTATGTATGTATGCAAGTATATTGATGTGTGTGTGTATGCTTTAAGAAGAGAAAAGAAAAAGCAAGTGTAAAGGAGTACTCTAGGGAAAAAAATGGAAAAAAGAAGGACTATACTTTTTTTTTTTCTTTTTGAAGGGTGGAAGGTAAGGGAATTGGAGTTAAGTGACTTGCCCAAGCTCACATGGCTAGTTTTGTGTAAAGTGTTTGAGGCCAGAGTTGAACTCAGGTCCTCCTGACTCCAGGGCTGATGCTCTATTCACTGTGACACCTAGCCACCCTGAGAAAGACTATACTTACTGAGGAACTGAAGACAGAGTTTAGAGGATCAGGGATCTCATAAACATCACTCTATCTGAGGTTGCCAAATGAATGCTTAAGTGGAGGAGGTCTAAAGTAGAAATGCAATAATAGGAAAAGTAGGGAACTAGGAAAAGGTGGAAGAGAGAGATGAGATTTTAATGGGAAGAATTGGAGCTAAGGAGTGAATATGAACTTCAAATAAGGTGGGCAGATCAAAGAAGGAAAAGAAAGATCAGTAATCTTAGTATGACCTGGGTAAAGAAGGAAAGGTAGAAGATAGAAACAAAAAATTTCCAAATATAGATGACTAGTATTGATTTCATAACTTTTCTTTTCCCACTTTCTTTTTTCTTTATATTGAGAATGTGGCAGGAGATATAGTAATATTATATATTTAAGGGGGAAGGTAATTCTAAACACGAATATGAATGGGATAAACTTACCTATATAAAGTAAGATAGTGAGAGTGGATGAGAATGTAAGACTTAAAAATAATTTATTTATAGCAAATATACTTAAAATAAAGGTTTACAGAAAGTGAAAATGAATTTTTAAAAATCAGGTGTAGTAAGCAGAATCTTCCACAAGTTAATTATAAAAGTATACACAGTTGGGGCAGCTGGGTGGCACAGTGAATGGAGCATGAGCCCTGGACTCAGGAGGACCTGAGTTCAAATCTAGCCTCAGATACTTAACACACACACACACACACACACACACACACACACAAAACTAGCCATGTGACCTTGAGCCAGTCACTTAACCCCAATTTCCCTACCTTCTCCCCTCAAAAAAAAAAAGCAAAAAAATAAATAAAATAAAGCATACACAGTTAAAGAGTGTGAGTTGGAAAATAACAATATGGTGAAAAGTACAACAAATAAATAATATGAAGTTAATAAAAGGATACAAATACTAAATTTACATTAAAATGTAGTTTAGTTTTTAAGTTCTTAAATTAAAAAGTAATAAAATGCAAGTAAAATTCATAATGTAACAATAATTTTTGAGACTTCATCTTTTTTAAATTTTCGATACAGATCAATTTAACATAATGACAGAAAAAGCATTAATGAGTCAAATAGATTTAAAAAACACGTTATAGATAGATGGGTATTACTGAATGAGATTTTTTAAGGGAAACACATATTTTTTCATTTACTATGGCATTCTTAAAAAATAACAACTTACAAAGGCATAAAAATCAACAAGTACAGAAAAACAGAAACTCAAACATCATCTTAGTGTTAAAAAATAAAAAAAAAACAAATGAAGCATTTAAATAATTATTAAGTACAGGTTAAAGAACATAATCTTTCAAGTTCTATTTTGGTTCTATAATATCTGGGCAATTCTCCCTGAGAATTTCTTGAAAGATGCTTTCTAAGT
>JAQQSU010002571.1:0-14631 GCA_028627135.1 Pseudochirops cupreus
GAATGTTATAGCCAGGTTCTGGAGTCCCCAGATCAAGGAGAAAATATTACAAGCTGCCAAGAAGAAACAATTTGAATACTGTGGAAACACAATTAAGATAACCCAGGATCTAGCAGCTTCTACATTAAGGAATTGAAGGGCCTGGAATATGATATTCCAGAGATCAAGGCAGCTAGGATTAAAACCAAGAATCACCTGCCCAGCAAAATTGAGTATAAAGTTCCAGAGGAAAATATGGTCATTCAGTGAGGTAGAGGACTTTCAAACATTCTTGTTGAAAAAACCAGAACTGAAAAGAAAATTTAACACTCAAGTACAAGCATAAGAAGGTAAACATGGAAAAGAAATCATAAGGAACTTATTAAAGTTGAACTATTTACATGCTAACACGGAAAAGCGATAATTATAAGTTATGAAACTTTCTCAGTATGAGGATAGGTGAAGGTAATACAAATGTATATGCATGTATATATACACATATGTTTATATAGGAGGGTTTATATATGCGTACAAACACATATTTGAGTATGTGTATATTTGAGTACATAGAGGGCACAGGATCAATTGAATAGGAAGGGATGATACTCTAAAAGGCAAAACTTTGAGGTGGGAGAGGATTAGAATGAGAGGAGACAGGGAGAGACAGAATGGGGTTAATCATCTCATACAGAAAAGGCAAGGGATAATTGTGACAATGGAGGGCAAGAAGAGGAAGGCAAAAGGGAAAGGGTCAACCTTACTCTCATTGAATTTGGCTTGGGGAGGGAATGACATGTACACTAAACTGAGTATCTTGCCCTACAGGAGGGTAGGGTGGAAGGGCATAAGAGGAGGGGGGATGATGGAGGGGAGGACAGATTGGGGTGAGGGTAGTTAGTAGCACACACTTTTGAAAAGGGACAGGGTCAAAGTAGAGAACAGAACTAGTAGGGGGCAGGATAGAATGGAGGTAAATACAGTCAGTCTTTCATAATATATCCATTATGGAAATGTTTTCTATCACTCCACATGAATAACCTATATTGAATTGCTTATCTTCCCAGTAAGGGTTGGTGACAAGGGAGCAAGAGAAAGAATCTGGAATTCAAAGTTGTAAAGTCAAATGTTTAAAAATAATAATAATGATAATAATTATTATTTTTTACATGCAACTGTGTAATAAGATATACAGGCACTGGGGTATGGAGATGAATCTTGCCCTACTGGAAAGTGGGAGGAGGGATGAGGGAGGATATAGGAGAGAGCAGATTGGGGGAGGGAGTATACATTGGGATCATTGTTTTGGGGTGGTGGATAGGGGAAAGACGGGAAGAAAATTTATAACTCAAAATCTTGTGGAAATGAATGATGTAAATTAAAAATAAACATAAAATTTAATTAAAAAAAGAAGAAATGGAACAAAAGGGGAAAATAAAACAGGAAAAAATAAAGTAAAAAAAAACTGTGCTTCAATATGCATTCAGAGTCTATCAGTTCTTTTTCTGGATGTGGATAGCATTTTCCATCATGAGTCCTTTGTAGTTGTCTTGGATCATTGTGTTACTTTGAAGAGCTAAGTTATCCACATGTCCGTTTATCTATCACACAATGTTGCTGATACTATGTACAATGTTTTCGTGGTCCTGCTCATTTCATTTACATCAATTTGTACAAGTCATTATGTTTTTCTGAAACTTGCCTGTTGATCATTTTTCATTGCACAGTAGCACTCCATTACATTCACATACCACAATTTGTCCAGTTATTCCCCAAATTTCCATTTTTTTTTGTCACCAAGAAAAAGGTTGCTGTAAATATTTTTGCACACGTAGGTGTTTTTTTCTTTGTTAAGATCTTTTTGGGATATAGGTCACTAGTGGTATTGCTGGATCAAAGGCTATGCAGTTTGATAACCCTACTGAAATGGTTCCAAGTTACTCTCCAGAATGGTTGGATCAGTTCACTCTACCAACAGTGCATTAGTGTTCCAATTTTCCCACATCTGCTAATAGGTTTCTTAATAAATCCCACCTAGTCAAACTGTATGATGTTTGTGATATATTGCTGTAATCTCCTTGTATTTAATTTAAAATTTTTTAATCAATATTCATTAAGGAAATTGGTTTATAATTTTTCTTTCTCTGGTTTTTTTGTTCATCTTGGTTTATGTGTCAGTACTACATCTGTGTCATAAAAAAGAATTTGGCATGGCTCCTTCTTTGCTCATTTTCCCAAATAATTTAAAAGGTATTGTAATTAATTATTCTCTAAATGTTTAGTAGAATTCACTTGGGAATCCATCTGGCCCAGGACATTTTTTCTTGGGGAGCTCATGGATGGCTTGTTCAATTTCTTTTTCTAAGATTTTAAAAAATATTCTATTTTGTCTTCTTTTAACCTAAACAATTTATATTTTTGTAAGTGTTTATTCATTTCACTTAAATTGTTAGGGTTATTGGCATATAATTGGGCAAATTAGTTCCTAATAACTGCTTTAAATTTTTTTTTTTGGTGGTTGTGGCCATGGTAAATTTACCATTTTTCATTTTTGATGCTGGCAATTTGGTTTTCCTCTTTCTATTTTTAAATCAGATTAATCAATGTATTGTCTGCTTTGTTCCCCCTCCACCCCCATAAAACTGACTCCTGGCTTTATTTATTAGTTCAATGGTTTGCATACTTTCAATTTTATTAATATCTCCTTTGATTTACAAGATTTCCAATTTGGTGTTTAAATAGGAATTTTTAATTTGTTCTTTTTCTAGGTTTTTTAGTCGCATGCCCAATCCATCAATCTATTCTTTTTCTATTTTATTGATGGAAGCATTTTGAGATATACACCCTCCCCCAAAGTACTACTTTGGGCTACACCCCACATATTTTGGTATGTTGTCACATTGTTGTCATTCTCATTAATGAAATTATTGATTGTTTCTATGATTTGTTCTTTGACCCAATCATTCTTCAGGATTATTTAATTTCCATTTAATTTTCAATCTCTTTCCATGGCCTTTCTGGAATGTCATTTTTATTGCATTATTATTTTAAAAGGATACATTTAATATTTCTACTTTCCTGCACTTGGTTATGAGGTTTTTAATGGCCTATAGATAGTCAGCTTTTGTCTAGGTGTCATGTAAGGAAAAAAAGTATATCTCTCAATGTGTGTATATATGTATACATGCATGTATGTATATGTATACATGTATGTGTGCATGTAGGCATGTGTGTATATGTTCCTTTCTGTCCTTTCTCTTCCTGTTCAGTTTTCTCCAGAGATCTAGTATATCAAACTTTTCTAAAATTCTATTGCTCTCCTTAACTTCTTTTATGTTTTTGTTTTTGTTGTTGCTTTTGCTAGATTTAGCTAGTTCTGACAGGGGAAATTTGAGTACTTTCACTAGTATAATTTTATTGTATATGTCCTCCTGTAATTCATTTAACTTTTTCTTTAAAAATTAATGTTACAGCATTTGATATATGCATGTTTAGTATTGGTATTATTTCATTGTCCATGGTACTGTTTAGCAAGATGTAGTTTCCTTATTTATATCTTTTAATTAGGTGTATTTTTGTTTTTGGTTTGTCTGAGATCATGATTTCTGTCCTTGCTTTTTCACTTCAGCTTATACATAATACATTCTGCTCCAGCTTCTTACCTTTACTCTCTGTGTCTCTCTGCTTCAAGTGAGTTTCTTATAAAGAATATATTGTAGGATTCTGGTGTTTAATCCTCTCTGCTTTTTGCTTCTGTTTTATACGTGAGTTCATCTCATTCATATTCATGGTTATGGTTACCAAAAGTATTTTTCCCTCCATCCAATTTTTCTTTCCCCTCTCTCTATGTCTGTCTCTCTGTGACACTGTTTCTGTCTCTCTGTCTCTGTGTCAGTCTGTCTTTGTTTCTCTGTCTCTCTCCTTTTACCCTTTCATCCTCAAAAATAGTTTGCTCCCAATCACCACCTCCCCCAGTATACCCTTCTACCTATACCTCCTCTTCACTTATCCTCATCATCTTCTACTTCATTTTTATGGTTAAACATATACCCAGCTGAGCATATGTTATTCTTTCTTTCAGTCAATTCTGATGACAATAAAATTTGAGGATTGCCTACCATTTGCCATCTTCCTCTCCATTGTAAAAACTCTTTTGTGACTATTTTATGTGTCATAATTTCCCCATTCTACCTCTCCCTTTTCCCAGTGCACCCCATATTCAACCCTTCATTTTTTAAAATGTCCTCTCATCCTAATCAACTTAAACCTATGTTTTCTGTCTATGAATATTCCCTCAAACTGCCCTGATAATGACAAAATTTTGGGGGAGTTACAAGTAACATCTTCCCATATAGAAATGTAAACAATTTAACCTTATTGAATCCCTTATGATTTGTCTTTCCTGTTTACCTTTTTATGTTTTTGTTCATTCTGTAACTCCAGAATTCATTTTGAGGTGTTATTTTAAAATTATTTGGAGGGGAATTTGAGAAACCTCAGGTGAGTCCTTTGCCTTCATTCTACCATCTTGGTCCCATCTCAGCTGGATGATTTCTAAGGTCTTTTTGAATATTACCATTCAATAACTACATACTTGTTATGTATCAGAGCAATTTTCAGAGCAGCATAGTGGTAGAGTCTTGGAGTTGACATTAGGCTATCTGAGTTCTAGTTCTGGCTTCCTATGAATTTGGGCAAATTGCTTAACCTCTGACCTCAGTTTTCCTATTTAAAAAATTCAGATAACATTTGTCCAATCTCAACTTTACTGTGAGGCTCAAATTATAAGTGAAGACATCTCTAAGGAGATAGTACTAAAAACTAAAGTTAACCACTAACTGCACACAGTGAGAAGCAGATAGAAGTCTCCTTCTATGGCAGGAAAGCACTGGTTGTTGGAGTTCCATTTCACATTAAATCTCAAGTTTCTGTCCCTTACCACTGAGAGAAGGGGCTAAGTCACCGGCCCAAAGTTCCCTAGTTTTCACCTAATGTCTGACGCTATTAAATATTGTGAGTCAAATACCTGATGGAAAGTGCGAAAAAAATTCTGGGACTTGAGTGCATTGCAAGCTCAACATGAATCAACAATGTATTACAGCCACTATAAAAGATAATGTGATCTTGTTGAGGATTAAAAGAGGCACTGCATCCAAGAACAGGAAGATAATTCCACTGCCCTGTGTCTTTGTCAGACTTCATCTGATATAATGTGTTGAGCTCTGGGTTTATGTAAAGCCAATCACAAACAGCTCTCTTGAGGACTGTTGCTGTGAATAACTTTAAGGATCTAATGGCATAATATAGTGAACTCTCTATTTATTTAGAAATAAACTAAAGCAAAACATTCAAGAAACTAAAGCACAACATTCACAAGAATATAACATAATAACTTATTACTAAGGTGATCACATAACCTTAAACAAAATGTATCATTCAGTAAGTAACAATCTCTTCAATCAATATAAAGTACCCATCTGAAGTCCCACAGTTCACAAAACTGGGCCCATGTCCCATTTTAAGTATGAACAGACTCCCTTAGAAGTCAGTCATTCTTACAATCATGAGAGAATTTAAATCCTCAAACTCAGGTAGGATGAGGAGAAATAGATCCTGAATCCAAATTTTGATTTTTTTTCTCCTCATTTGTGCATAAGAAAGGGGGAGAAAGAGACAGGGTGAGTAAGGACTTAGCTGGCACTCTCCTGAGTATAACTAATTTGCAAGGGAAATTTTGGCATTCAAATAAGAATCAAGAGAGGCCATCCTCCTTCCCACTACTCCTAGGTAGACAAAGAATTGAATCTTTGAAAAGGAAATCCTGCTGGGTTTTTTTTTTTTCTACTAAACTTCACCACTTGGTTGGCAATGGGAAAATTGTAGGTAGGAGAGGAAGAAAATCCAGCCAGATAAAGCATGGAACTTTATGGATTATAGTTAGTCAGATGTACATATTAAACAAGACTTAAAGGCTGAAATCCTATGCAAAATTGGATTTTAGGGTCAGTGAGAGCAACTTTGAAACTAAAACCATCCTAATTATCATATGACTCAGGTGAGAATATTCTGGAGGGGAAAAGACCAAGGACAAAGAATTAATGACTGAGGCTAGTTTTCTTGAATATGGGAGGGACCCTTTAAGAAATTTTATGGGAAAACCCCAGCAGATGGAGACCTCATGCTATGAGTGACTTTCAACAAGTGAAGAAGCAGCAACCACTTGAGGCCCTTTCCCCACCCTGCCCCCCCTCCAAATTGGTGGAAATGCCTAGCAATTGGTCATGTTAAACAGAGATTGATTTTCATGGACTTTTGATCAGACTTTCAATGTGAGATAAAAAAAGAAAACCTGTGAGATTCTTTCTTTCTATTTTCATAACCACAGCCAAGTTGGAGATTGAAGAGATAAAGATAGAGTTTAAAAAAGGAAGGAAATTTCTTATCCCTTTTCTTTCTTTTCTCCTAATTTATGGAAACCAGTTTGAAATGATTCAGTAGGGGAGGCTAGGTGGCTCAGTGAACAGAGCACTGGCCCTGGAGTCAGGAGGACCTGAGTTCAAATGTGACCTCAGACACAACACAAAAACTAGCTGTGTGACCTTGGGCAAGTCACTTAACTCCAATTGCCCTCCAAAAAGCAAAAAAAAAAAAAAAGAAAAGAAATGATTCAGTAGAATTTAATTGTTTAGATAAATTAGTAAGCTTTAATTGAAATTCCCTGGAAGATTATAAAAACAGGAAAAAAAATAATGGAAGTGAGTTTTGTACTGGTTTCATAAATGGAGTTTAAAAAGGGTTTGGAATTTAGAAAGAGGTTAGAGAAGGTTTTGATTCCATTTGTAAGGAATGATTAAACTTTCATTTCCACAAGAATCATGTGATACATGATTTGCAAAACCTAAGGAGTCATATGTGCCAAAAAGTCTCTCACTTATTGGTTGATTTTGGCTAGTGCAGGAAATAAACTGGTTGTAGAAAATGTAGTTGGGGATGTTGCTTCTGCATATCACTCATCTGGATGTGGACCCTCTACTTATCAGCACACTTGAGAATAGACATGCCCTTCTTTGTTTTCTGAGTAAACCCAAAGAATGCTTCTTCCTGTGTCAACAACTACAAGGTCAGATGAATCTCCATTGAGGAAGTGGTACCTTAGCCCAAAATACTATCTTGAGTAGTGTTAGATTATGTTCATGGTAAAGGATATTTGCAGGCTATTCAATTAAGAAAACTCCTTCCTCATGCTATGGTTAAACACATATGGAGATCATAAATCTCAGTAAGCAGACATCCTGAGTTAGGATTGTCCTAAAAGTATTTAAGGCTTAACAAATAGGTATAAAAATAAAGGGGAAGATACTCTGAAATTTGGGGAGTGGGAAGTGTAATCAGAGGTGGAGACTCACATGGGGTTTAGGCATCCTGGATAGGATGTAAACCCAGCAGCACCCAAGCAATGGGGAACCAGGGTGGGGGGCAGGGGGGAGATTTGCACTGGGGATAAGAAATTTGAAACCTGCTTTTGTTCTGCCAAAGTGTGCATACTTGTTGGACACCTGTACTTGCAAGGCCATATGTAAATAAAGACATTTCCTGACTCCACAAGTGAGTTCACAGAGTTCTTGGTAAGACGCATTTATTTCTTACACATTGAAATAAGAAGGATTTGAGAAACTTTTAAAGAAATGCTTCTTAGCAATTTCAGATAGCCAGTAGCCTAGCAAGTTGTAACATTTACTAACTGAAAACCAAGGGCCCTAAAATTTGTGTTACAGGCAATTTACAGCCCTTTGAAGAAAATTGATGTTTTAAAATATCACCTTTTTAGATTGTGGACCTAAATTTTATTTGATTGAAATTTTGTCCTGAAACAAATTATATGGTCTCATTTACCATAAGATATGTTTTCCTAATAAGATAATTGTGGTAAATTGGACTTGTCAATAAGGAAACATGTTCAAAAACTACATGGGTCAGAAAACCTGAGTTCAAATGTGGTCTCGGAAATTTACCAGCTGTGTGATCTTCAGCATGTCACTTCATCAATTGGCCTTGGTTTGCCTTATAAGTACAACTGAATAATAATGACACCTACCTCCCATGGTCACTAGGATGATCAAATGATGTAACAGTTGTGAAGTGATTAATATAGTGCTTGGCATATGCTAAACACTACATAAATGTTGACTATTATTATTTTTAATTGAATGTAATTATTCCATGCCTGATTACTTTATACTGGGTTTTAGTTGTGATTAGTATAGAATATCAAATTGATAGATGGCAAATTTCTGTATTAGAAAATTTGAAAGTAAATTCAAACAAATTTGTATTATGTAACTATAAAAGGTTTGTGTTATGCTTTAAAAATATATAATTTTGTTTCTGTTACCGTTAGGCTTCTAAATTTATTGTAAATTTTGGGAAACCATTGTATTAGAAATGTTTTTACCTTGAAAATTGACACCCAGAAAGAGTTTCACTTGTATCATTAGGAGAGTAACTTTTACTGAATTTGGATGAATTGAGCCGTCGAAAACTGTGGTCACAGTGTTTGAAAACTGTTAAGTATTTATAAGGGTATGTTTTGTTTAACAATGGATAAAGTTTTAGAATATAGTTGGTCAGGGTCATAAAATTCTATCAGCGTACTGTAAATTTCTAAAATTCTGAAGTTAGAGAAACTAGGATCAATCCCAGCCAAAGTGGGGGACCTTCTAGTTTGCTAGAGTAAAAAGTGAGTTCAACTAGGATTATTTGGCTGTCACTTATGAGAATTGTGAAATTGTACCTATTGATAAATATTATATACTGAAGTTACATCATTGAGCCAACTTAATGACAATAGACATATATAAAAGTTTCAATTTTGCCCTAGGAGTTAATGGACAATACATATATCTGATAGTATAGAGACTTACAAGAGCCAACACTTTCTCGGTTTTGAGTTAACTCTCATGTATTCATTGTATGTGTGGAAATCCAGTTTGTGATTATTCTTCATTTTAAATAAAGGGTAAATAAGATATCCTTATATATGATCATTGTTAACTACTGTTGCAACAGATAAACCTGAGCTGTGATTAGTGAAATTTTGCTATTTGAGCAAACTCTCTTGGGATTTTTTTGGTGATAATTTCCAATCTGATAATATTCTAAATTTTGGCTTCAGGTATGATTGTCTGAATTGTCATTAAGCCAATAATCCATAAATCAATGGCAACACCATGTGCTGTACAAGAGGAGTGCAATAACATAACTGCTACAGGTAGATGTCTATGTCTAGGAAAATTGAGGGGATGTCCTTTAGTAGGCAAAAATAGGAGCCTCTTGTTTCAGGTTCTCGATTGTGCCATTTCCCTCCTAAATGGGAAATTTTCCCATCCTCTTGTCCTTTGTAGTACCTGCTATTCCACACATAGCCACATGAGCTTTCATTCCATCTTCTTATCTCTAATTTCATTTCCCTATGATGCAGCAATAAGAGAAAAAGAGAAAAACTCTCACTCATATCCTTTAAGAAATTTGCATCTATCAGTATTGTGTTTCCCTTATTATGAAATTCATCTATTAAATCTGGGCTCTCAACACATTGTTGCCTTAAGATCCTTAATAAACTCCTTTTTTCTCTACCTGATTTTGCATCATTATATAAGGCAAGGTCTAAACAAAGATGGTCTTTTAATAGCATCTTCTTGTCATTTGCACATTTGATAAACCTGCCCTCAATATTTTCATCTAAGTCATTTTTAAAATATTGAAGAGAACAAAGCTAAGGACAGAGGCCTATGGCACTCCATATGTACCTCCTTCCAGATTTACCTCAATCCATTAAGCATCTTTTTTCTAGTATCTAGCCGTTGAACTCCTTCTGAGTCTGACTTACTTATACTTTTATCTTGCTTACTTCTATCATTGTTTACAAGAATTTTTAATGGCCTTGTTGAAATCCAGCCATATGATAATCACAGAATTCTCCTGACTGGCAAATCAGCAATCCTGAAAAAGAGGAGGGTATTAATATTATTTTAGCATGGCTTTTTGAAAATGCAGCCATGTGGGTTCTTTGTGATTACTGCTTCCCTTTCTAATTGATCATAAATGCTTCCCTCTAATAATAATGTTAAGAATTTTGCCTAAAGTCAAATCAAGATAATTTTTTAGGAGGGGGTGGAGCTAAGATGGCAGAAAGGAAGCAGTAACTTCTCTAAGCTACTCCAAGAATTCTATCCCTTACTTCTAAAAAGTGAATATGAATGGATTTTAGAGTAACAGAACCCATTGAGAGACAGAGTATAGCAGATTCACAGCCCAGGACAGTGCCTAGACAGGTCTGGGCAAGGGGAATGCGGAGCACACAGGGGCTGCACCAGTGTGGATTTGAGAGCAGACTACAGCAGAGTGAGAAGGAGCCACAGCCAGCCAGCAGACTCACCCACCCCAAGGTCGATTTGCAGCCGTCTCACCACAGGACAGTCACTGAGGAAAGGAGAAGTGAGGCAGTATGAAGTCTAAGCCCAGGAGGGTGGAGCCAGCAAGCACTAACAATACAAGCCCAGGTGTGCATTAGCACCACTGGGGAATCAGCAAGACTGCTGGCCTGACGCTAGCTTCCTGCTACTGAGCCTGCCTGAGCTGTAGCCCAGATACACAGAGGTGGAAACCTGAAGTAGCCAGACCACCCCTCCCCCACCATTACTCTATGAGCCTCAGAGTAACTCAGGGGAAACACTGAGAGTCCTGGCCTTGCCCTCAATCTAGACACTCAGAGGCTACAGCTTACAAAGTTAACAATCAAACCCCTACCTCCCAGCCTGAGAAGCTTAATACTTCTGCACCCCAGAAACAAATATCCACTCTAAAAATACAGGACATAGGCAATCACAATGTGGAAGAAGGAACCTACCAAATCTAGGACCATAAAATATTTTTATAGGGAGAAAGAACAACCAAATTCAGAGGACAACATGGGCTCTATACTCATGCTGGAGACTACAGAAGAAAATGTGAATTGGTCTCAAGCCCAAAAAGCATTCTTGGAGGAGCTCAAGAAAGATGTTAAAAAACCACATTAGAGAGGTAGAAGACAAATTTAAATCTACAGTGATCAAATTGGAAAAAAATCTCACTAAAGAAAACAAATCTTTAAAAAGTAAAATTGGAGAACTAGGATGGGAGGTCCAAAATCTAACTGGAGAAAATACCTCCCTAAAAATGAAAACTGAACATATGGAAAAGGAGCTTCAAAAACTAATTGAGAAAAATAATTCAGTAAAAATTAGAATCAATCAAATCAAAGGTCTATGATGCAGCAAGAGTCAGTCAAACAAAACAATAGAGACAAAAAAATTAGAAGAAAATGTAAAATATCTCACTGGAAAAACAACTGACCTGGAAAACAGATGCAGGAGAGATAACCTAAGAATTACCAGCCTATCTGAAAGCCATGATGAAAAAAGCAGCCTACACAGCATCCTCCAAGAGATTGTTGAAGAAAATTGTCCTGAGGTCCTAGAATCAGATGGTAAAATAGTTATCGAAAGAATTCAGCAATCTCCTCCAGAAAGAGATCCCAAATTAAAAACTCCAAGAAATATAGTAGCCAAATTCCAGAGCTACAAAGTCAAGGAGAAAATACTGAGTGCAGCCAAAAAGAAATCATTCAAACATCATGGAAGTACAGTCAGGATTACATAGGACTTAGCAGCTTCTACATTAAAAGATAAGAGGGATTGGAATTTGATATTTTGTAAAGCAAAAGAACTAGGACTGCAACCAAGGATCAACTGCCCAGCAAAACTGAGCATAATCTTTCAGGCAAGGAGATGGTCATTTAATGAAATAAAGGACTTCCAGACTTTCCTGATGAAAAAGCCAGAGCTCAATGGAAAATTTGATCTCCACTTACAAGACCCAAGAAAGACATAAAAAGGTAAACAAGGAAAACACACACTCACAAATACACATATATTCACAGCTGCATACACATGCACAAAACTTGGGACTCAATAAGAGGAAACTGTTTATATCCCTGTATGAGAAGCAGATACCTGTCTATATTGAAATTTGTATAATTATTGTGACATTTAAAAGAGATGTACATAGATAGAGGGTGTGGGTATAAGTGAACTAATCTGAAAATTTAAAGAAAACCCTATTAAGGGGAATAAAGGGATTGCAAAGGGAGGAAAGGATAAGGCAGAAAATGGTAAATTATTCCACACAAAGAGGCATAAAAACATACTAAAGTAGAGAGGAAGGAATGAAGGAGATGAGCATCATATGAACATTATTCTCATTGGTTCTTATTCAAAGAGGGATCAAGATAAACAGTTAATTTTAAGTCATAATATGAAGAGACACAAAAACTCATAACAATAGAGGGAAAACAGGGAGGGAGAGGAGCACTGTATGAAATGTACTAGTTTTGGTTTGGGTTCAAGGAAGGAATAACATACTCCATTAAGAATAAAAATCTATTGTGCCCTACAGGCAATAGGAGGGATAAGGGGAGGGGGGTGTAAAAAGGGGAAAGGTGCTTAGAAGGGAGGGAAAGAGTAGAAAGGGGAAAGGATAGGTAAAGAGGACACAGGGAGGGAATACTGAAGGAGGCAGTGATCAAAAGGAAAACTCTTTAGGAGGGGAAGGGAAAAGGAAGATACAAAAATATAAACAGGGGAGGGAATAAAATGGAGGGAAATAGTAATGTGAATGTGAATGAAATGAACTCTCCCATAAAAAAGAGGCAGATAGAGGAATGGACTAAAAACCACAATCCTACAATATTCTGTTTACAAGAAACACATTTGAAACAAGGGGATACACACAGGGCAAAGGTATAAGGATAGAGTAGAATATATTATGCTTCAGTTAAAGTTAAAAAAAGCAGGGGTAGCAATCCTTATCTCAGATAAAGCAAAAGCAAAACAAGATCTAATTAAAAGAGATAGGGAAGGAAACCACATCCTGCTAAAAGGCACCATTCTGAGAAGCAATATCATTACTTAACATGTATGCACCAAGTGATGTAGCATCCAAATTCCTAGAGGAAAAGCCAAGGGAATTAGAGGAAGAAATAGATAGCAAAACTATACTAGTGGGGGACCTCAATCACCCCCTCTCTGAACTTGATAAATCTAACCTCAAAATGAACAAGAAAGAAGTTAAGGAGGCAAATAGAATTTTGCAGAGGCTAGACATGATAGATCTCTGGAGAAAACTGAATGGGGATAAAAAGAAATATACCTTCTTCTCAGTGGTACATGGCACATACAGAAAAATAGACCATGTACTAGAGCATAAAATCCTCACAATTCAGTGCAGAAAGGCAGAAATATTAAATGCATCGTTCTCAGATCATGATGCAATAAAAATTATATGCAATAAGGGGCCATGGAAAGATAGACAAAAAAACTAATTGGAAACTAAATAATTTAATCCTAAAGAATGAGCGGGTCAAACAAGAAATTATAGAAACAATCAGTAACTTCATTCAAGAGAATGACAATAATGAGACATCATACCAAAACTTGTGGGATTCACAAAGGCAATTTTTAGGGGAAGTTTTATATCCCTGAATGCATATATGAATAAATTAGAGAAAATGATGTGTTTGAACTGGACATGCAATTGAAAAAGCTAGAAAAAGGACAAATTGAAAATCCCCAATTAAATACTAAATCAGAAATAATGAAAACCAAAAGAGAGATTAATAAAATTGAAATTAAGAAAACTATTGAACAAATAAATGAAACTAAGAGCTGGTTTTATGGGAAAAAAAACAATAAAATTGATAGATCTCTAGTCAATATGATAAAAAAAAAAGAAAGAAGAAAACCAGATTTTGAATGTCAAAAATGAAAAGGGAGACTCTACCTCCAATGAAGAGGAAATTAAAACAATAATTAGGAATTATTTTGCCTAATTTTATGCACATAAATTTGCCAATCTTAGTGAAATGGATGAATATTTCCAAAAACATAAGTTGCCCAGAGTAACTGAAGAGGAAGTAAATTACTTATATAACCCCATCTCAGAAAAAGAAATTGAACAAGCCATCAGTGTACTCCCTAGGAAAAAATCTCCAGAAGGATTTACTAGTAAATTCTATCAAACATTTAAAGATCATTTGATTCCAATATTCTACAAACTATTTGGGAAAATTGGCGAAGAAGGAGTCCTACTAAATTCTTTTTATGACACAAATATGGCACTGACACCTAAATCAGGGAAAGACAAAATGGAGAAAGTAAATTATAGACCAATCTCCCTCATGAATATAGATGCAAAAAATTTAAATAAAATATTAGCAAAAAGACTACAGCAACTTATCACAAGAATAATACATTTTGATCAGGTTGGATTTATTCCAGGAATGCAAAGATGGTTCAATATTAGGAAACCCTCAGTATTATTGATCATATCAACAATAAAACTAGCAGAAGCCATCTGATTATCTCAATATATGCAGAAAAAGCTTTTGACAAAATACAACATCCATTCCTATTAAAAATACTAGAAAGTATAGGAATAAATGGAGTTTTCCTTAGAATAATGGGTAGCATCTATTTAAAGCCATCAGCAAGTATTATATGTAATGGGGATAAACTAGAAGCATTTCCAATAAGATCAGTGGTGAAGCAAGTATGTCCACTA
>JAQQSU010002572.1:0-14631 GCA_028627135.1 Pseudochirops cupreus
TATGTTTACTATATACTAGATATATATGGGATACAAAAATATACTGGATATGTGTGTATGTATGTGTGTGTGTGTGTGTGTGTGTGTGTGTATAGGAGATATATATAGATATAGATATAGATTGGGGATAGATGTAGATATATACATACATATCTATAGATATATAAATATATCTAGCATGTCATGGAGTGGATTTTTGTTACATTTTGAACTTTACTACGTGGTCTCTGAAATCCTTTCCAATTCTGAGATTCAGTGATTCTTTAAAGGTACCAGTTGATAATTATGCTATTTCTGAGGATAGATAAGGAAGCAGACTCCTAACTGGCAATTTTTACCTGATATTTCAGAACATCTGGATTTCTTTACCATCAGGCCATCTTCATTAAAGACAATCTCAAGATGTTATAAACAACTAAATGTCAATCTTCATTTAGTGTACCTAGTCACATATGCGCTACCTCAAGAAACAAAGGAAAAGAAAGAGCAAATCAGAGATAGGAAATATAAGTTGCATTTATAAAGCATAGTGGACCTACCTTCCGGAAACAAACCAAAACTCATATTCAAATAAGTTCCATTGCTTTGCATTATTCACCCCTAAAGATTCTGATACAGTCACTCCAATGGAGGTAGGGTGGGAAGAAAAGGAAGAAACATTTATAAAATGCTTACTGCATGCCCGGAATTATGCTGGATGCTTTACAAATATTATCTCATTGGATCCTTGCAACGACCCTGCAAGGTGAGTGCTGTTATTATCCGCATTTTACAGTTGAGGCAGCTGAGGCAAACAGAGGTAAGGATTTGCCTAGGGTCACATAGCTAGTAAGCTTCTAAAATAGAATTTGAACTCAGATCTTCCTGGTTGCAGACCCATCTGCCCTACCACCTAACAGCCAAGTAATACTTCTGTTAGTCAGAATTTTCTCAGAAATTTTGGAAAATCTGTCATATCTCTCTGATTGCTTAATAAAGGCTTATTGATCTATTATTCATTGATTGATATACTTCAGTTACTTGAGATCCCATTTGAGTTTTTAGATACTCAAAAGACATTTAGAACTAAGTCTAATGAAGTTGTTGATAAGTTCACGGCTTGAGGTCAGATGGATGATAATAAATGAGAAAAAGCAGAAACACATCTATTTTGCTTTTACCTTTTCCTATCGGGAAGAATGGTCTTTATACTTAAAAAGTCAAATGAAAGATAATTATGAAGAAATTGAAATAGTGAAAATAGTGAAAATTAGTGAAAATAAGAAGACCTGTTTGCTCTAAATAAATTCCAGTCACTTGACCTAGATGAATTACATACTGAAACAATATGAAGTTGTGATTACTGAACCAGCGTCAGAGATTTAATGAGAAAACATTGAGAATGAGAGAGATAGCAGAAGATTGCAGATGGTCAAAGATTTGTCCTGATTTTCAAAGGGAGGAAGACAAGTGCTTCAAATTATATAAAATGAGGCCAAGAAATTTTCATCCTGAGTGCAGAAATGCATAACAATAATCACCTACTCCGACTCTCCTCCTACAATGTTTTTAAGTGCCTGTCAGAGGCCCAAGTTTCAAGGTTTAATTCAATTAGCCTGAACTAGATGCTAGCTGCCTGGGGGCATGTTGGGAGCTGAAAAGAAAAATGAAACACAGTTCATATGTTTATCTCCAGACCTACCTTCGTAGGTAAGAATTGTGGACTGTATATGGGGGCAGAAAATCTGCATTTTGGAGCAGAGAAGAGGCAGAGGGAATTTATTCATCCTGACCCAGTGAGGGTGAATACCTATTCCTATTAAGGTGGGGAGTGAGATGAACCAAAGTTTTATCAAAGGGGGGGGTTTATTTTTCCTTTTTGTAGCTCTAGAGGACATTGAACCCAAAAGCTGGAAGTTAAAAGGGGGCAGATTTCAATTTCATAAGCGAATTTGGAGCTTAGGGAAATCGGCACAATTATTTGAATCAAATGTTTGTATTGTCTTTTCTTTTTTATTTTGGAGGCAAAGGGGTTAAATGATTTATCAAGGGTCACACAGCTAATAAGTGTCTTAGTCCTTATTTGAACTCAAGTCCTCCTGATTCCAGCTCTATCCTTTGCCCCACCTAACTGCCCCTGATATTTGCCTGGCTACGACAGCCAAGGGACTATTTTCTGTGTTCGAAGTGTAGACTGGTCTCCCTTCTGGAGAAGGTGAGAAGAGACTTGAAGAAAACCTCTCCATAATCCAGATAGTTAGGGGCCAATGAGAAGTGTTCCTAAAGGAAACAAAAACAAGGTTTCAAAGAAAAGAAAAACAAAACAAAACAAAACCCCCCACAAAATCCAAGATGGAAAAGGGAAAATGTGACCAACTCTTAGTAGGATATTGCAGAGCAGAATAGTGTTACATAGAGGAGAAAGAAAAGGAAAAGGACAGCTGTCCACTTGCAACTTGAAAATGGATTTGGGGCGGCTAGGTGGCACAGTGCATAAAGCACTGGCCCTGGAGACAGGAGGATTTGAATTCAAATGTGACCTCAGACACTTAACACTTACTAGACTGTGACCTTGGGCAAGTCACTTAACCCCAATTGCCCTCACTTTCCCTCTCCAAAAAAAAGGCAAAAAAAAAAGACAATGGATTTAAATTTCTTTCTAATGTAAAGTATGTGCATGCATGTCTGTATTGTCTGCATAGGTTATGTGTGTTCATATGAGTCTATTTAGATGGAACCTGCAGGGAGGGGTGAATAGATGTCTCCAGAGTCTCTTCCATTCACTTTTCCAAGGGAGCCTTTAATTCCTGCCAGGAAGAGAAGCAGAAGATGGAGGCTGATGAATTTGCTGTCCTCTGAAAGGGAGTGCTGAGATAGAATTATATCTAGTCACTGATGTAAGTGCTACATCAGCAATGTTGTAGAGGCATCAATGCATTGGATATAGCAATGGACAAGATGACCTTTCAGGTCTCTTCTACCTCTGGGAATCTACAATTCTGTGATTCTATACCACTTTTCAATATATATCTTTGATTAAGTGCCTCTCCTTCCATTTTTGTACATGCTTTTTATAATTTAAATTCATTAGTTGAGATGTTCAGTCATTATATTCATGAGATACCTCTTCCCTTCCTTCCTTCCTTTTTCCCTTCTTTCCTTCCTTCCTTCCTCCCTCCCTCCCTTCCTTCTCTTTCTTTTTTCTTTCTTTCTTTCTTTCTTTCTTCCTTCCTTTCTTCCTTCCTTCCTTCCTTCCTTCCTTCCTTCCTTCCTTCCTTATTGTGGTCATTTCTGCTTCTGCTGTCATTTTTTTTTTCTGAGAACCTCCTATATCCCTTATACCAGCTTTCCTTTTAGACTCTCAGACCATGGAATCATCCCTAGTATTTATTTGAAGTTTAAAAAAAAAACACACAAAAAAAACCCCTTAAGTTCAGGGTAATATATATACCTATGCCCAGTGGTTCATTTTTGACTACTACAAATTCTTCGGTAACGTGGTAACTTTTCCACATGGTTCCCATTGCGTCTACTTCATCAACCACATCCTTGGTATGAAACTGGGTCAGAGTATCTGTTCCCCTTCTTGCTTCCATTGCTTTCTTCTATACACGGGAATCCAATAGGATTTGGCTTGATTTTGGTTTGATTAATAAAAATGATCAAAGGGATTATGAAGAGTCCCTGAGGGCTGAGGTCTGTCTGAGTTTAACCACGAAGTCCAAATTCAGCAGGGAGTTGAATATAGCCACTAGGGTTCTTGTGAAAGAGGGTAAGTGGGAGGAGATGTGATACTTGATGTACTTTGATATAATATCCGAATAACTACTTAGGTATGCAGAAAGGAAGAAAAGAAGTTTGTCTCCTATCATTGTCATTTCTGGATATATTCCCACTCCACAAACTGGTTGCTTTTCATTGGGCCAGAACCAATCCATAGTATATAGGTTATTCTGAAAAGAAAGGAGTGGAAAGCTATCTGGACAGAAAACCACAGGCTCAATCAAGAAGATATGTTATGGTTATCTCCAAATGTCTCTTTCATTGTGTCAAGATGAAGAAGACAGTACTAAATAATTTGATGAATAATTCTTGAGGACTGGCAGAACTCCCGGCTATATCCAGTCCATTTTAAAAAGAAAAGCATAATGACCAGATTTGTTGTTTTTTTTTAAGATCTATTATCTAAAAGCTTCCAGTTTCCCCTTTGCTCAATCCCTTGAACACTAAGTCTGGATGCCACAGGGAGCCAATTGCATGATATAGCCTTCTTACTGAGAGCATTGCATGTACCAAAACTACAGGTTTCTGGGTGAATCCCAGAGGATTCATGTGCATGTGAATGGTATTTAGTTTTATGGGAATGAGGTTTTAAATGTTTGCCAAACTTAATCTACTCCTATGCATGAGGTCAAATGTACCATAACACTATGCCAAGCAATGATTTATCTTGAATGTAAAGTGCTTCCTTCTTCTCTCATTTAGGTCAATCCTACTCACCCTGGGAACCAAGAACTAATAACTTTCCATGGTACTCACTTTTTTATTCATTTTATATTTATCATGTATGTTTTGGCCTTTAGGAGCCAAGAGAAAATGCATTTCTGTTTGTTCAGTTCACCTAGAAAGAATTCAGAGAATGACTACATATTTCAAGGGTCTCCTTGGGGGGAAACCACATAACATTTCCAAGCAATTATAACACATTCCTCTCTTCTTTCAAAACACAGTTCAAGCTCTACCTTCTACAGGAAACCTTTCCTGATTGTCCCTACTCCAAGTGCTCTTGTTCTCAAATTACTTTGTATTGAACCATCCTTGTATATATTTGTTTAGATTCTCTACACATTTATTCTACATATACTTTGTACCTACTTGTCTTCTCTCCAGTCAGAATGTAAATAACTTGAGAGGAAACATTGCCTCATTCTTTGTATTTATATCCCCAAGATTCAGCATAATGCAAGCTAGACCACAGTAGGTGCTTAATAATTGCTCTGTTGATTGAATATATGTTGATGGTAGAACCACTGAGAAAATTGCTACGTTGGAGGCCATATACCAAAGAAACAAAGCACATAACGATTGGCCCAAAGGAAAAAAAACATTCTATTTATGGTCATATTCAGTTTTGTGGAGCAGTGGGCTGAATTGCTGGTATCTATTGTTTGTTCCACACTAGGTCTGATTATCTAAGTTCCTTTCTTTTTCTTGGTTTACCAGTAGGTACCTTCATTGTCAGGATGAATGCTCAAAACTTTCCCCGGTGGATTCCTATTAACATTCTTTTTTTTTTTTATTCTTCAAAACCATAATGAATCGATCAACAAGCATTCTTGAACTAGGTGCCAGGGACTTAGAATACAAAGTCAAAGATGAAACACCCTTTTCCTTAAAGAGTTTACATTCTAGGACACGTGTGTGTGTGTGTGTGTGTGTGTGTGTGTGTGTGTGTGTGTCTGGGCAACTAGGTGGCACAGTGAATAGAATGTTGGACCTGGAGTTCAAATCTGGCTTCAGACATTTACTAGCTGTGTGACTCTGGGCAAACCCTGTTTGTCCCAATTTCCTCACCTGTAAAATGAACTGAAGAAGGAAATGGCAAACTATCACAGTATATTTGCGATGAAAACTCCAAATGGAGTCATGAAGAGTTAGACACAACTGAAAACAACTGAACAACATGTTTATATGTATGTGTATATACACACACGTGTTTATATATGTGTGTGTGATGGGAAAAGTTGGAGCTAGCAGCTGGTGAGATCAGGAAAAGTCTCATATAGGAAATGGTTGTAGAATTGAGTTTTGAAGGAAACTAAAGAGACAGAGGTGAGGAAGGAAGGAGTACATTCTAGGCATGGAGGACAGTTTTTGCAAAGGCACAGAGATAATAAAAGGATAGGAGATAATGAGAACTGAAAATATGCCAACAATGAATATTAAGGAGAATAAACTTAAACGCTTGTCACGGAACCTACAGTTAATAGGTCCAAGTCCATTTTTTTCCATTGGGTAAAGTGACACAATGGACAATGCCCATTTGTTCAATGGGTGGCAACCCCTATGGATATAGAGCAGAATGAACTCATTTAACTTTATCTAGATGTAAGTACACTCAACCAACCCATCAACATTTTTAAATGGTTGAATATTTTCAAAAGCACAATTCTTTATCTCAAAACTAAAGCATAAATATTTCCTCTAAAAAATTCCATTGCAAGTCAACTCACGTTAGTGTTCAACCAAATGAGGTATTGAAATTACACTGTTCAATGCAAGTTATATCCTTCTCATTTTTGTGCTCTGTACATGGATAAACACTTATATGGATGCATGACCTAAAATAAATCATTCTCTGAGCAATTAAAAATTTTAATGAAAATAGAAGCCATGACTGAGAATTACATTTAGAGAAATACAGGAACTGGAGTCATAGGACCTGGATTCATAAACCAACTTGGTGACAAATGGCTTTCTGTGACTTTCATCTCTTCTAGCCTCAGTTTCCTTGTCTGCAAAGTCAGGAGATTTGAGTGGATGACCTTTAAGTAGTCCTCCCTATGACCTGTCTCCATAGTGCTCTTGAAAAATTTTATGTAGACTGGATTTTTGTAACTCATCATGTTGTGCAGTATGGAAGCTGACTATAAAAAAGGATCCCATCGAGAATTATTCTGCAAGGAGCAGAATTACTGGGTTAGCATTTTGCCTGCTTTCATTGTTTCACGAACTGTACCAACTCTGCAAATTCAGTGAAGAAGCTAAAGCTTTCGGTGCTAACGTGACAGGGTCAAGTTCACACAAATGACAGAGCTGGGATTCAAAAACGAGAAGTCTGAACTTTTCTACTGCTTTTCCCACTAAGTCATACTTAAATTTTTTGCGGGGAGTATATTTATAAATACAGATTTTCACGTACAAGGACAACTTTGTTTTATCTATCTGTATGTGTATGTACACACATATAAATGGAGAGAAAAAGAACTGCTATTTTTTATTTTCTCCTTGGTTTCTTTTGTTTTCATATCATCTAAATTTCCAAATGTATTTTTCCTCCTCCTCCCACCCTTTTCCCGGCTTAGAATCCCATCTCTTATAAGAAAAACCAAAAAAGATTAAATAGAGAAGGGGAAAGATAGCTCGACCAAACTTATCACCATTACCAAATCAGAAAATGCCTCTATGCAATACCCCACAACTACCACCTCTCTCCCTCCCCACCCAACCCAGTGCAAAGAGGGGAGGGCAGCGAACTTTCTAATCTAGGGTGGGGGGAGTGCAAGAGGCAGAAGGACGAGCTCGGCCGTTATGTTTTTGCTGCTGTTCAGTCTCTTCTTTCTTCTTTCCACTTATGTTGTTACAGTCACTGTTTATATTGCTTTCTCGGCTTAGTCTCTGAGTTCTTCATATCTGTCATTTCTAACGTCAGAGTAGTAATCCATGACATTCATGCAATGCAATTTTTAAGACATATCTCAATCAATGGGCATCTGCTTATGACGCCCTTTTACAAAACTCCACCATATTCTGTGACCATTTCACAAAGAATTAAAGTTATTTTTTGTATGTTTTTAAATGTCAGGCGTTAAAGGAGAAAAAGGTTCCTGGGGTCCACCTGGGCAACCAGGCCCAAAGGGTGAAAAAGGAGATGAAGGTGAACCAGGACCACCAGGTATTTTAAGTGTTATCCCAGACCATATTATTTTCCTCTTATGTGTTGAGAAATACAACTGAAGTAGGGCAGAGATTGCAACCACTATTAACCCTTAATGTCAAGGCTGACATTACATTCTAGTGACACACAACAAAAAATTTAAATGTTTACCTACTGGGAGATTTTTTAAAGTATTTCTAAAATAGAAATTATCTTTTTTTTAATGTTCTCTTTCAGGTCCCCCAGTTTCTGTTACATACTTGAAACACTTCATGGATAGAATGAAGGTACTTATTTCTTCACTTAATATTTGCTCTCTGCCTAACTACCATTATGTAAGGGTTACTAGGCTTATGAGATTTAGTATGTTTTGTTCTTTATCCTTAAATTTCTCAATGGTGTTTTCTTTAAGGGTGAGTCTGGAAACAAAGGGATCAAAGGTGAAAAGGGAGACTCTAATGGTGGATTTTTTATGCCCGGGCCCCCTGGACTGCCAGGAAGTCCTGGACAAATGGTAAGTACTATCTCTTTAAGATCATATCCCTATGGTGAAGTCAATTTTCTCATTGGAAATTATATATTGCATGAGCAATAATTAGAAATTAGACCAACACCTCAATACATTCACAATTTCTTCAGTGTGAAATATTTTCTCCATCTGTGCATACAACAGTTCATGCTTTTTTTTCTATGTCCTTGTCTTTCTGTACATCTTCCATAGAGGATTTACCTAATGCCCTAGAGACTTCACTACATTTCTCTTAATATCGTAGAATTATAGCATAATAGATTTTGGAGCTGGAAAGGGTCTTAGAAATTGTCCCCTCATTTTATAGATGGTTACATGACATAAACTTTCTGAGTTCACATCCAACTCTTAGACACTTACTAGCTGTGTGACCCTGAGCAAGGCATTTTACCCTGTCTGCCTCAGTCTCCTCATCTGAAAAATGAGCTGGAAAAAGAAATGGTGAACCACTCCAGTACCTTTGTCAAGAAAACCCCAAATGGGGTCACAAAGAGTCAGACATGACTGAAAAACAACTGAACAACACAGAAAAGCCTATATGACTTGTCCAAGGTCATAGAGATAATAACTTTCAGAGTCAACTTTCAAACTTAGATCCTCTAACTCTAAATCCAATGCTCTTTTCACTATTTTATGGACTCAGTGCAGTGTTTTCTATTCCTCAGTTTCATCACATGACTAGCTTATCTCCTCGTCTGGTCACACACATCTTCAATAATATGTTTTAGGTCACTTCCAGCATACCAGCCAAGACCTGGTAATGTCCTATGTGTCTTTTATACTCGCTATGCATTTCTCCTTTGCTTTTTGTGTCCTCTGCAATTTTTCTTCTTCTGAAATTGTGATGTTCCTTGATTTTCAACAACAGAGCATGACTCTAAGAAAAATGATGGCTTAAAAAAAAGGGTGGGGCAACTAGGTGGCACAGTGAATAGAGCACTGACACTGGAGTCAGGAGGACCTGAGTTCAATTCTAGCCTCAGACACTTAACACTTACTAGTTGTGTGACCTTGGGCAAGTCACTTAACCCCAATTGCCCTACCTTCCCCCCTCCAAAAAGACCCAAAAAGGAGAGGACAAGTGGTACAGGATCATTAAATTTGGGGAAGCCAATGAGCCCCCAAATAAGAACTCTATATAATAAATTAAAGCAAAACACCTTGATTCAAAGAAACTGAATTAGGATGAAAAAATTTAAATGAAATGTCAGACTAGTTGCAGAAAAAGTGAGGGGTAGAGGACTCAATACCATGTAAGTAGCTATTTCATAGTTAAATAGAACTTCTAGATACAAAACGTGAATCATTTTCCCAAAAGGAACTAGACCAAATAACTGTGTCAAACAGAAACTAGACAGCAGATTCTAGACCAAAACTCAAACTCTTTTTAACCACTTACTACGTGACTTACTAGGCTTCACCATTCTCTCTAACCTTATCCCATCCCTTAGCCGCCTAAGTTTACTAGCTGGTTTATAGACTACCTTATTGCTATTTTTTGGACCATCAAAAAGCCTCTCTCAGATTCATAGAGTGTGAGGCAATGGATTAACCATCAAGTAATGCTTTTAAAATGTCTTTCATTTGCTCTAGAAAGGAATGGTGGCAATTACCTGTCGGTACAGGCCAATGCCCAAGTTTACTGTTATTAATAGCATCAATCCACATTAAAAAGCAAACATAGATAGCAAATGCATATTGCCAAGATAATGAGCTGCAACTAAATAGACAGATACCCCAGTGAGTGAATCTATTGGTCCCCATTATGAACTGGACAGACGCTGCATACAGACAATAAAATGGGTCTAGAAGCGAATAGGAAGAGAGAGGGCTGCATCACATCAAGGAAGTTCCACAGATTCTCTTTTGTTGGTGCTCACCAACAAAAAGCCCATATTTGGAGTATCAGGATTATCCTTAATGATGCCACATAGCCATAAATCATGTAATACATGGGCTTCAGAAGAACCTGAACTAAAGATGACACAAAGAACAATAAAAAGATGCGTGGTGAGTATAAGAAGACTGACTGTAGCATATTGCCAGTAATGACTTATTTCGCAAGAAGCAGCCTAAAAAACATATTCCACAGTATGTCTTAACAGGACGTGGGCCAATTATGTAGCAAAAGCAAGAGATGACCTAACGTAGTGCTAAGCATAATTGGAATTCAACAAATATAGGTTGATTTGTGGATGGCAATGGAACAGGATCCAAACTGTTGAAAATGTTGCTATCCCTTCCCATTTTAAAGGGAGCAACATATAAATACCCATCTTATACGCTAACATTTAAAAAGTTGTTGAGTTCTTTCCTCCAACTCTCCTTAAAATGGTAGTTTATCTTGTCTGTGTGTCCCCAACCATGGTCCTGCAAATTGGTCACCAAATGGAGAATGGATGCTATCCTGTTAAGGATTATATATAGGAGATCCCTGCTTGGGTATGGGTTGGAACTTGATGGCCTCTGAGGTCCCTTTAAGAGTTGAGATTCTATGATTTTTTTAATAGAGAAGTTGAGGGGCGCCCAGCCAATGAGGGAAATTGAAAAGGAGCAATCACTTTCCAAACACTGGGTCCACACTGCCAAATCCAGCAGAAAACATGATTGGGAAGACTGAATACAATCAAGCTAGTGGTTTACCTTTTTAGTTTCAAAATGTCAACATTAATATTGTAAAAGTATTCATAAAATTTGTGCGTATAATTTAGGATGATTCACATAGTTTAGGAACTTTTGCTGTTACTTACAATTCAAGATGTAATAATGATCATCAAATATTCATTTGAACATCTGCAACACACAAGATACCATGCTATTTTCTGGAAAAGATAGGTAAGATGAGTCTCTGTCCACAACAAGTTTACATTCCAGCTGGAGACATAGGACTCATGGACAAAGAATACAACAATACTAGGTGGTATATGCTATGTCCCAAATAAGTGGTATGCCCAATTGCTGCTACAGCAGTGGGCAGAAGTGAGTGAATGAAGCTTATTCAATAAGAGCTTACTATATGCTCGACATTGAATTAAATGTAGGGTTGCAAATATAAAAGCAAAGTAGTCCCTAACCTTAAGGAGTTTACTTTCTAAAAGGGGAAGTAAACATCTTATAGGGAGTGAAGACCAAGGAAAGGTGCTTTGATCTGGAAAGTCACAAGGGGAGTAAGTGGAGGCACAAGGTAGTTGATTGACATTCTCCTTCCATATGCAGTTATTGCTGATTTTCTTACTGTCTTCAGAGCAGGAGATTGATCAACATGCTACATCCAGAGCTGGAAAGGACCTCAGAAGCCATATAGTTCAACCACCTCATTTTATAGATGAGGAAATCATGCCTTGTGGAAGTTAACTTGCCCAAGATCACAAGGGCAATAAGTGTCAGAGGCACGATTAATAAGGCAAATTCAGCTACTCGGATTTCAAAGCCACAGTACCAAAAGGAGTACATGGCAGGAGAATAGGTAGCAAGAAAATGGCTGGAATGGATTGGGATGTAAAGCGTGCTCTGCTCTGGAGCTGGCTAGATAAGAGTGAGCTATACTCACTCACTAATCAGAACAGAGCAGCCCTAGGGCAGAGTCATCCAAACCCAGCCAGGTACTAGGGCTCATGTCCCTTTAAGCACGAGCAGGCAGGATCCAAGAGCTGCCTAGGGTTGTTAAAAGGCAGCTGAACCTGCCAAGGAATATCCATCTCCATCTGTCTCTCTGATTTCTTTGCACCACATGATCAAAAAAATGAGCTAACATATGTAAAGTGATTTATAAACTTTAAAGCACTATATACATATTAACTATTAGTATTATGATTATTATTGTTCCCTTCAAGGCAACTCACTCTCCGATAGAACCTAACTGGGTTTTTTGTTTCCCCTTCTTGGATCTTTTCCACAGCTTAACTGTCCTATGCCCTGTCACTTTAGTTAGATGGCTAATGAGAAATAACTCAACTCATTGGCAACCCTGTGTGATCTCTATCCATTCCTTAGAGGATTTCTGGTAGTCAACTTCCCTTCCTCCTGAGGCTTTGCCTGGATAAAAGGACTACTGCTTCCATTTCTACTGCCTCTAACTGTGCCTCAGTTGTGGGACCGTGTCTGAAAGCCCCAATTAAATGCAAAGATGTCAGGTGATTTCAATACGCTACAATCTGGACTAAAAGAACAGTCCTGGTACACTTAGAGAGCATTATGGCCTCTTAACATGTCTTTCAGGCAGAAAACCTTTCGGGAAAATTTCCATCTTGCCAGTATGACCTGCTAACAATTAAATGTAATTAATAGCAACTAACTTCCAGCAATTAACTGAGAAAAATGGCACCCTGTAGGTCCAGGCTGAATTCTTCAATAGAAAACTCAACTCTTCAATAAGATTTCAAGGTAGAGATAGCCTATGCCTTTTTTATTTCACCTGGGACTATCCATTTGACCCATCAGTCTTCTGCACAAATTCAAAGATGGAATGGAGGTGATACCCAGTTTCCTGGTCTATCTACAATTAAATGGACCTCTGGGCAGAAGCTTTTCCTGTCAATTGCCTTAAAATGGGTTCTTTATTAAACCTGTCACTGAGCAAGCTGCCAGATAAGCAGTATCATAAATCAGTGAGGATAGGCCTTTACTAAGGCAGATACACAGACTTTATTCTGGGCCTAAGAGTTCTAAGGAGTAATCAAGACCTCCACTGAGAGAGTGGGACAGAATTTTAAAGCTGAAAATTATTTCAGAAGTCATCTAATCCAACCCAAATCTGAAACATGAATTTCCTCCATATTTCCAACTAGTTGAGAGCTGGATTTATGAGGACCAAACATTTAGTATAGATGTGTGAAATGAATTTAACATTATCCAACTGTGCCTTTCCTTTTGTGTTGCCATACTGATTCCTTGCAGCAGAAAATCACTTGCTTGCTGAGCTTCCCTAGCTGGCCAATTAAACATACTACCTCCTTTTAGCCATCTTAAGATAGCTCATGTATGGTTAACATAATGAAAACATGTAATGCCTGAGGTTTACAATCCCCTTGTTGGGGTTGCTTCTCATAGAATCCGTTGATATTTGGTTGCCCCATATAAAACTGTAATTTCTTGTAAATTATATAATATGGATTTTGGTGTTTCTCTTGTTATTTCTTAAGAAATCATGGGGAATATAGGGTTGGAGACTTGACTTGTGATTTTATTGGTCTAACAACCTCCTAGGTAAGGAAGCTCCTATCAGTACAGGTCAGCGCCTTTTCTGAAGCTCATAATCTTGGACACTTGCTTAGAGCTCAGATATATCCAATGACTTGTCATGGGTTACCTAGACAATATGGGGCAGAAGTAGGACTTGAACTCAAGGCTTCGTGGCTATCTCTATTCACACATTCTTCTCAGAGGCAACATAAGCATCTTGACTCTTCAAGTGTTTGCAAGCCATCATATCTGGAGAGTTGACCAGCATAACTGGGCTTTTAAAATTCTATAAAATAATTTTGCAAAATTATCAATCATCTATTGAGGTAGTATGACACAACAGAAAGTTCTAGATTTAGGTCACGAAGACCGGAGTTTAATTCATGTCTCAGACATTTACTGGATGCAAGACTCTAGACAAGGTATTTAACCTCAGTGTGCCTCTGGCAACTCCCTAGGATTTATCTATGAAGTCAAAGATGGATTGCATTCTGTATCTGTGTGGAATTTTCCACCCCAAGAGATCCTCACATTGATGGAAGTAAAGATCTTTCCACAATTCCATTCTATTTGTATGCATTATCTAATTAGAGATTAAAGAGGACTTACTTATTTCTAGTAGTCTTCAAAATTCTGTCCCTGTTTCTATTTTGTATTTGGTAAAGATTGAAAAGTATATCATTAAATAGATGCGTTGCTACACATTCTCATTTTGTGTCATTATTTTTGACATCTAATATTGCTGATAAGTAAATAAAATGTTCATAAGAGTCTGCAACTCATGTAATTTGACAGATAAATTATTACCTCTTTTATAAATAGGCGAACAGGCTTATAACTGGGATGGTTTCTCACAATAGCTTCTTTTGATCACACAGAGAAAGACAAGAAGTTCAGGGTGGGGGGGCAAGCTGACTCATTCCTCTCTTCAATGTCAGGTTAAGGATTTATAATTGTTTACTCCTATAGTTGTTTCAGGTACCCAACTGGTAAATTAAATACTTAGAGAAAGTTTTCTCCAGACTTCATTTTTTTTAACAGTTTTATAATGCCCCTTCCTAGGTGGGAATCAAAAGCTAAAGAATACAAATATTTTTTTCTTTTGTTTAGGCTTAAAATGAGATATGATTCTCTCTTCTTAAGCTAATTATTTTTAAAGAGCTTCTATTGTACAGCAGAGAATATTTAAGTTTTTTTTTTTAAATCTATCCATCATTCTCTGATGGGGTTAAGAAAGTGCTACAGGGGGCAAAGCCAAGATGGTGTCACAGAAGCAGCAAAGTTT
>JAQQSU010002573.1:0-14631 GCA_028627135.1 Pseudochirops cupreus
CCATTCTGCCACCTACCTGCCCCAGGAACTCACTATTTGACAAAAAATGCTGGAAAAACTGGAAAGCAGTTTGTCAGAAATTGGGTTATTGTTCTTGTTCAGTAATTTTTCAGTCGTGTTCTGCTTTCTAATCTTCATTGCATTGGCTTTGTGCAAAATCTTAATACTTCAATAATTAAAGGGGGAATAATTTCATCAATGTGGGCACTTCTTTCATCAGTGCAGACTCCAACATTCTTCTTTATTAATAGTTGTTGGAGAGTTGCTATGGATGGAAAATTTAGCACTATGAAAAACCTAGAAAGTGAGTCAACAAATTGGTACATGTTTGTGGAAACTCTAAAACTGATAACTCCTAAATTGATCTTGTTTGACTCATGACATTGTTGTGCTGCTATATATGTCACCGCTTCCTGTTGGATCCATGTGAGCAAGCTGGAGAAATGTAGGCTGGACCAGTTAGTTAATCAATGAACATTCATTAAGCACCTATGCTATGCTAAGGGATAAATATACAAAGAAAGGTGAATAACAGTCCGTACTGTCAAGGAGCTCACAGCCTAGTAGGGGAGATGAAAAGAAAACAATTATGTAAATTTCCTATATACATACACACATATATGTATGTATATGTATATGTATATATATATATATGTGCACAGTCATATATATCGGGTATATGTGTAAATATAAATATATGAATAAAATTGGAATCAATTAACAAATGGAAGGCACTAAGATGTATAAGGATCAGGAAAGGCTCCTTATAGAAAGAAGACTGGATTTTATTGGGCTTTGAAGGGGCAGAAATAAGGGGAGAGAGAATTTGGGGTGTTAGAAATAGCAAGTAAATATATTTTGAATTGTGAGATGCAGTGATTTGTGCAAGGAATAGCAAGAAGGCCAGTGTCACTGGCTCACAGAATATGCAGGAATGAGTAAGGTGTAGGGAGACTGGAAGGGTGGTAGGGAGATGCATGTTACAAAGGGCATTAATTGCCAAACATAGGATTTTACATTTGAATGTAATTTGGATATAATAATTATCTCTTTATATGCAATATGAGATTTTATGTCTTAAAAGTAATAGAGAGGGGGGCGGCTGGGTGGTGAAATGGCCAGAGCACTGGTCCTGAAGTCAGGACAACCTCAGTTCAAATCTGGCTTTAGACACTTAACACAAAAACTAGCTAGGTGACCTTGTGCAAGTCACTTAACCTCAATTGTCCTACCTTCCCCCTCAAAAAAAAAGCAAAAATAAATAAAAAAACGTAACAGAGGCACTGAAAGTTGGACACAACTGAAAAATTACTGAACAAGAACAACAACCCAATTTCTAACAAACTGCTTTCCAGTTTTCCCAGCATTTTTTGTCAAATAGTGAGTTCTTGAGGCAGCTAGGTGGCACAATGGATAGAGCTCAGGGCCTGGACTGGGAAGACTTCAATTATGTCTAACTCTTTGGAGATTTTCTTGGCAGAGAAACTGGAGTGGTTTGCCATTTCCCTCTTCAGTTCTTTCTACAGATGAGGAAACTAAAGCAAATGGGGTTAAGAGACTTGCCCAGTGTCACACAGCTAGGAAGTGTCTAAGGCCAGATTTGAACTCACAAAGATGTCATGCCTGGATGTACATCCACTGTACCACCTAGCTGCTTACAATAGAGAGGCACTAGAGTTTATTAAGTAAGAAGTGGAAAGATTAGATCTGGGCTTTAGGGAGATCTTTGATAACTCTTTGACTTTGATAGTTAACTAGAAGATGGATTGTAGTGGGGAAGGTCTCACTGGTGGCATAGAGACTTACTAGTAGGCCAGAGTAATCATCAGGTGTTAGGAGAGAAGTGCCTGCACCAAGGTGGCAGTCCTATTAGAGGAGAGAAAGCGGCATATGCAAAAGATATTATTAAAGTAAAATTGACAAACCTTGGCAAGAGATTGGATGTGGAGGTTGTGGTGAGAGAATAAAGAATTGAGGGTATCACCTAGGTTGTGAACCTGGGTAACTATGCAGATGGCAGTGCCCTTGATAGTCATAGGAAAATTAGGAAGAGATAAGGATTTTGGGGGAAGGATAATAATTTCAGTTTTGTACATGTTGAGTTTAAGATGTCTATAGGACATCTAATTCAAGAAGTTCAACAGGCAGTTGAAAGTGAGACTGATGGTTAGGAGAGAGGTTTGTTGTTATTAAGTTTTTTTTTCAGTCTTGTTCGACTCTGTGGGATCTCATTTGGGGTTTTCTTGGCAAAGATATTGGTGTGGTTTGCCATTTCCTTCTCTAGCTGATTTGACAGATGAGGAAACTGAGGCAAACAGGGTCAAGTGACTTGTCCAAATTCACACAGCTAGTGTGTGAGGCCAGATTTGGACTCACGTCTTTCTTACTCTAGGCCCAATGCTTCCCATGACATAATGGAAAGAGGGCTAGACTTGGTATCAGGAGACACTGGTTTGAGTCCTGGCTGAAGTACTTATTAATTTCATGATCCCAAGGTGAGTTACTTCACTACTGAGATCTGGTTTCCTCATGTATAAAATGGGAATAATAAGACTTTTGTTACTTATGTCAAAGCATTGTTGGGAGAATAAAATGAAATGATGTGTCTAAAGCACTTCATACAGACAAACGTAAAACTCTGTCTGTTAGAAAAACCAACTTTTTAAATTCAGGGTGGAGGAGATGTAGATAGGCAATAACATGAGAAAGACCTGTACTTATTGGATTGCAAACTCAATATTAGTAACCAATGCAACATTGCATCCAAAAAGCTGATGCAACCTTAGACCAAATTAAAAGCAGCATAGCATTCACTACGAGGGAGGTGAAGTTTTCTGCTCTCGTCAAACCACATTTGGAACATTGATTTCAGTCCTGGGTCTCACATTTTTTGTGGAAGGACCTTGATAAACTGAAACACATGCAGAGAAGGACCAGCAGGATGGTAAAGGGATTAGAAACAGTGCCTGGGAGGCTTGACTGGTGTAAGGAACTGGGTATATTTGTTGCCGAGAAAAGATGGAGGGTTTGGCTGAGTACTGAATCATTAACTTCAGATATTTGAAAGGCATATAGAAAGAGGGATTCAATTTCTTTTGCTTGACTCCAGATGATAAAGCTAGGAGCCATGAGTAGACATTTCTGGGGGGGTAGATTGTAGCTTTGCATAAGGAAAAAATTAACAGGCTACCTTGAGTTGTTGTGGGTGCTCATGGGGGATGTCTGAGGGGGGATTCCTACTCAGATAAGGGTGGAACTAAATGACTTTGGTGGCCCCTAACAGCTCTGTGATTCTAGGTGCATACTTCAAATACCCTTCATGACCAAAGTTTTGAATTCTATCATTCTCACTTCCAAAATAATTCTAACTGTAGGGACAGCAGAGAGAGACTAGACTTATGAACTAGGGAACTCCTCAGTGAGGAATTTCCTCTACCAATGAAATTGGAACTTTTTTGAAATTTATAGTCTGAGAGAGTTGCTGAGGGTACTGAGAAGTTTTAGTGATTCACCCAGGTCCTTACAACTCATATGTGTCTCTGTGCCTGAAGAAGAAAGATTGTGCCAAGAATAATTGGCAACTGAACCAGGAAGAACTACCCACTCAGTCTTAAAAAAGAGAAAGGAACATCTTTGCATTTCTCTCTCTTCTCTTCTTTTAAACATATGACTTGGGACTCCAACAATTCTACCATGGACTCCCCAGCAGTAGATCTGGTGGCTATATGTACATGGAAATAAATCCATTTGCTTCCCTCTTTGAACCTCAGACTAGACCTTAAATATGGTTGCTTCTTCTGCTTTGTGTTTCTTTCTCTGATCATAGGTGTCCCAACAGTGATTCTGAGATATGTGTTTCTAGTGCTGGTGGCTACCTTGTGAGTTTGAGAGGAGAGTTCTTGGGTGTAGACTGACAACAGAGATTCCAGGTTGTTCAGCTGTCCCACAAAACTCCCAGAAGTCTTGATGTCCTGGGAGAGTATAAAATAAGAGATGGGTTCTCTTTTATGAACTCCTGTGATTTCTTTGCATCTTTAAGACTCCTGGGTGGTTTTTCTACCTATTGGGAGATGTAATAAGAATCATGAATTATTTCATCATATTTTAGGTACTTATCATTAAACACCGGTTGAGTCTTTTGTGTTTCAAGCATTTCTTTTGTGGCAGAAGAAATAAGTAGTTATTCAATACTTGACATCTACTCGTTTTTATGTTGAGCAACTATTCTAAAAGAGTTGTCTATAAATCTCTCTTGTGTAGACTTGTAGATATGAATTATTATACTTAAGGGCTTTTCCCCAGGACTACAGAGTGGGGACACAATAAGTCAGAGACTGAACCAAAAAGCATGAATCCCTTCTCTTTAGGACCAGGTTCCTCCAGCACATAAATCCTTATGATTTTTGACCTGGAGTTCTTGGGAGAGAGTGTGCGTGCCCCTTAGGAACCCCCTAGGGCAACATGAGTCTTCTTAGCGTTTGCCCTAACAAGCTGAAAAGCCTTCGGGTTGACTTGGCAATGGACTGTGTTTCTCTATGTCTCTCACCTGAAGTCCTGCCTAGCAGAGTCTGGAAAGGGTCATCTACAAAAACATGGCCACCAGGGCACAAATCCTTTGGCCATTGTCCCTGATGAGGAACAGTATCCTAAGGTGTGTGTGCGTTATACATACCTGTCTTTGGAGTCAGTGAAGGGTGTCTCTAAATCTCTTGAAGTACTAAAGTGATAGTTAACAATAGTAACAGCTAGCATTTGGTTAACACTTAACGGTCTGCAAAATTCTTTACAGACCTCTCATTTGATTCTCACAACAACCCTGGGAGGAATGTGCTGTTATTATCCTCACCTTACCATAAAGGGAAGGAAACTGCAGCAGACAGAGGTTAAATGACTTGCCCAGGACCACTTAGCTATGAAGTGCCTGAAGTCAGAGACTCCAAGTCTATCCATCAGACCACCTGAAGTGAGTGTTGTAGGTGTTCTAGTTAGCCCCTTTGGAAATAAACTCGAGAATGGAGTGTGGCAAATATTAGCCGGTGGGAACAACTCTAGGAAAATAACCCTGAAGTGAGTTTATTTTTCTCTTGGAGTAGAGCAGCTTCTCCCAAGTGCTCCAGCTCAGCTGCCTCAGAGCCATCTGCCCAAGAAGCCAACTCATTTGGCTGTTTGCAGAGTGAGACAGCTGGGGAAGTTGCTTCCCGAAGGCTCTTCTCAGGATGATCAATCTTGCTGAAAAAAGAAAGGCCTTCACTAAAGAATACAGTAGCTTGGCAGAAACCAAATATGAGCTCTGTGTGTATGTACATGTGTGTGTACGTGTGTGTGAAGATCTGGCGGCAACATTCTCCCTCCTCCTTTTCTGTGACATTTATTCTCCTGAGCTTGAGAACTGAACTATCATATTGTGGAATTTTGGCTGAAGATTGAAAAAAGGAAAATTCAGACCAGCAATGAAACAGGAGATGATATTCTGGCTGGGAGGCCATGGAAAAGGAAATGGAGCAAAGGTTTCCATGGCATCTTCGTTACTGTTTACAACAACAGAGGTTTTTTGACAAAAGGGCTTCATATTTAATAATCTTCAACTCACAGGGGCCTTGTCTCCCTCTCTTTGCGTCCTGGTAATTCACATCATATGGAAGAAGGCTAATTTTTCTATTCTTGGACGTGGCACTTTTTAGACAAGGGACTACAAAACCCAATAATAAAAATCAGGCTCGCAACTCCTCGAAATGGAGAATAGGTAGAGTTTCACTGGTTTTGGAATTTAGAGCAGGGAGAGATCTCATAGGTCATTCTGTTTGAAAATCAGGTTGCTTTCACAAATGAGGAAACTGAAGCCTCCAAAAAGGAAGCGATTAAGCAAGGTCACATGAGCACCTAGGATTTGGCCCTATGACCTCTGACTCCTGATCCGATGCCCTTCCTTCTCCACCTGACCCCTCATTTCTGCTCTTTGACAGTTTATGCATCGTCAAATACCAGCTCAAACACCATTTTCCCCAGGAAGAATCCCTTGATTCAACCTTGCCAGAAGTAATTTCTGACATGCCATAGCACTTTTACCTCTTTCATAAAACAATTCCATTCTTCATTATATTGTGTTTATCTCTCATAGGATTCCAGATTTAGAATTTTAAGACACCATAGTAATTATCTTCTAACCCACCTTCTAATTTATGTTTTACAGGTGAGAAAACGGAGGCTCAGAGAGATTAAGTAAGTTGCCCAAGGTCATATTGGTTGTAAGTGGCTGAAACAAGATTTGACTCCAGTGCGTTTAAAAAAAAATTGTTTATTTACTTTTAGTTTACAACATTCAGTTTCACAATCCCCTTGAGTTCCAAATTTTCTTCCCCTCCTTCTCTTTTTCTCCCTCTCCTCTATGGTGGGATCTGCAAATACCTTCATGTTAAACATTAGTCAAGTTGTAAAGAAGGGTTATAACCAGTGGAGTGAACAATGAGAAAGAAGGAACAAAACAAAACAAAGAAAGAGAAAGAGCAAGTAGTTGGCTTCAATCTGCATTCAGACTCTGCTGTTCTTTCTCTGGATGTGGATATCTCTTTCCATCATGAGTCTTTTGGAGTTGTCTTGTGACCTTGCATTGCAGAGAGGAGCCCAGTGACTCCAGTGTTTTAATGTCACAGTGCATAGAAAGCCAGGCCAGGAATCAGAAAGACTCATCTCCCTGAGTTCAAGTCTGGCCTCAAACACTTAGTAGTTATGCGACCCTGGGCAAGTCACTTAACTCTGTTTGCTTCAGTTTCCTCATTTGTAAAATGAACTGGAGATCCAAGAAAACCCCAGATGGGGTCCCAAAGAGTCGGGCGCTACTGAAAACGATCAGACTGAACTTCTAATGTTAAACACAGAACTCTTTGCATATGGCCTCCCTACACATCCTTGGTGAGGTCGGTGATCAGTGGAAGCAGCGGTCTTGGATTTGAAGCGAAGGGCCTGGCACGTACTACCTGTGTGACTTTGGCCAAGTCACTTAATTTCTCTGGGCCTTCTGAGGTTCCTCATCTGTAAGATCAGAGAGCTGCCCTCAACAGCCTTTGAGGTTCCTTTCATCTCTCAGTCTATGACCTCAAGCTTCTTTCTGTTGCAAAGCCCTTTTCTTTAGCATCAGATTCTCCCAGCAGTTCTGTAGGGAAGGAAAGGGGAGCTAAGGGAATAAGCACTTATGTCATGGCTACTATGTGCCAGACACTGTGCTAAGCACGTTGATGAATATTATCTTATTTGAGCCTTACAACAACACTGACAGGTGGGTGCTCTTATTATCCTATTTTACCATTGAGGAAACTGAGGCAAACAGAGGTTAAATGACTTGCCCAGGGTCACACACCTAGTAAGGGTCTGAGGCTAGATGTGAATTCACCTCTTTCTGACTCCGAGTCCAGCGCTCTATCCACTGTGGCACCTACTACCCCCAGCACTCAGAGAATCGTAATTGCCAGTTGTACAAAAAGAAATATAAAGGGGCTAGGTTTAAAGGGAGAAGTTTTTTTTTCCTTATTTTTTCTATTTTTTGTTAATTTTTTTTTTTTGGTTTATTTTTAGTTTACAACATTCATTTCCACAAGATTTTGAGTTACAAATTTTCTCCCCGTCTTGCCCCTAGCCATCACCCCAAAACAGCGATCCCACTGAATACTCCCTCCCCCAATCGTCTCTCTCCTATATTCTCCCCCAAACGCTCTCCGACCTTCCAGTAGGGAAAGATAGATCTCCATACCCCAGTGCCTATATATCTTATTGAAAAGAGAAGTTTTAATGGGGATTTCATCAAAGTAACCAGGATGATACCAATACAAGTATGTTTTAATTCAGACTGCGATGTGTTAATTCATCCTTTCTTCACCGCGTCTCCTCTGTGCTCATAGCTCATTTTAATTAATTTCACTAAGTGCTCTTCCAACAATGTGCTGCAGTGTACTAAACACCCTCTTAGGTCCTCAATTAAGCTTTCATTCTGGGCTAGAGAAGGTAGGTGCATGGACCTGTGCCCTAAAAAACTGTCATGGAGAAAGACTGAATGAATGTTAGCTAAGGTTGAATGCAAGGAAAGAAACACTAGGAAATCAATGAATTATTTTTGCTTAGCTTGGTATTCTTGAACCTGATTATTTACTGAAAGACCTTTTGTCTTGATTAGAGTCTTTAATAAATGAAAACATATTTGGATTTTGCAAGTCTTGCATTTCCTTGGGGGAGCTGGGAGCAATAATTCCCTTTTATTTGACATACACACAGGCTCCACTTTTTACCACAAGGCACTGCTGAAAACCACATTGTAAAGCAGATTGTCTTAAAAGGAATCACAATTTTGTATAGGAGCTATGTTATAAGTAGGGGTTGCGTTCATGATTTATGATTTGGTATCAAATAAGTGAGAGATAAGACCAATAATACATGTCTTAAAAGCAGAGATACAGCAGAGACATTTTTATAATAACTTAGGGTAATAAATTATGCTCCCAATTGTAGAACGTTAAAGCTATCAGGGAACTTGGAACTCATATAGTTTGACTTACTTTGCAGGTGAGGATACTGAGGCTTAGAAAGAGGAAGTGACTTCTTTAGGATCACCCTAGGAGAGTCAGCATTTGAACACAGATTTCTTTGACTCCAAGTCTAATGCCTGTGTCCCACTGCAACTCCATTTTACAGATAGTGAAACTGAGACTCAGAAAAATGAGGTGACTTATTTGAGATAGCACGACTAGTTAGTGGAAGAGTTGTGACCCAAGCACAAGTCAATGTTCTTTATATTACACCCGTCAATCAGCCAATAAGCATTTATGGAATGCTTACTATATGCCAGACACTGTACCAAGAACTGGGGTCACAAATAAAGATTAAAAACAGAGTACTTTGCTGTCAGCTTTCTACAAGTAAATGCTTATGTCCATGTAAGATATAAATAGAAGGTAAGCTCAAAGGGAGAGGGGGTTTGTGAGTCAGGAAAGGCCTCCAGTAAACAGTAGAATTTGAACTGAGTCCTGAAGGAGGCTGGGGAGGCGGGAAGGTGGAGGTGTGGAGGGGGAAGATTCCAGTCGTGGGGGACAACCAGGGAAAAGGCACAGGGGTTCCTGTTCAAGGAACAGAATGTAGACCAATGAAACTGACTTGTACAACCCATGGAAGGCAGTACAGAGGAAGGGTGGGAAGCCCTTTAGAAGCCCAACTAAGGCTTTTCTATTTGATCCTGGAGACAATGAGGAGCCAGTAGAGTTAATTGGTTTGGGGGAGACTATCACCTTCACTTTAGGAAAATTGCTTTGATAGCTTAGTGGAGGATGGATTAGAATGGGCAGGGCCTTGAGTCAGGGGCAGGCCAATCAAAAGGCTCTTACAATAGTCTGGTCAGGAGTTTCCTTTATGAAAGTCCTATAAAACTGTCTTCAGTTTTTAGTCTTCAAAGATTCCTTATTGTCTCTAGAGGCAAAATACAAAATCTTTAGGCGATCATTTAAAGCTCTCCACAGCCAGTCTCCTACCTACCTTTCCAATCTTATTTCATCATTCTATTCTCCTCACCTCATTCTCAGGCTTGCTAGCTATACCCTGTCCATGTTATCCCATTTCCTATATCTCTGCCTTTACATGGGTGATTTCTCATTTCTGAAATGTGTTTCTTCCCCACCTCTTCTGCTTTAGTCAATAGTCAATACACATTTATTGTTTATGCCATAGCAAAAGGACTGGCCTACCATGTGCTAGGCATTGTGCTAAGTGTTGGGAATACGAATACTAAAAAAAAAATAGTCCCTGCCCTCGAGGAGCTTACAATATAATTACAATATAATACAATATAATTCAACACACAAAAGAAAACTGAAAAGTTGGAGGGAGGTGAGCAGGCAGAGATCCTAAGTCTTAGAACAGACAGTTCAGTCAGGTGGGAAATGAGATATTCTGAGCTGCCCTTCCTTCTGAAATAAAGGTTCTGGAGTTTATGGCTCCACCCTTCAATCAGAGGGGTGAAGGGTAGTGACGGTAGTCCCAAGGTTGATGGGATCTTGAAGGGTGATGAGGGTTTCCCAGTGATGAGCTTTCTGGGGCAGTCAGTCTTGTAGATTCTCCTGCTTCCCTGGAAATATAGCTCGTGTGAGGCTTCTTAGATAAGGCTTTTTCTGATCCCCTAGTTGTTAACACACCCTTCCTCTTGAAACTAGTACAGGTAAATATTATTACGCCAGGTATGTGTTAATACAAATTAGGAAACATAAACGTAAGCGGAAAAGAAAGTCTCTGCCCTTAAGGGTTCTAATGGTAGAAGATAACATAGAAAAGGGACCTGAAAAGGGGGAAAAGGAAGAACCTGCTTAGGGGGCAAAATGGAGAAGTAGCTCAGGAAGTCACAGGCTGGTCTGGGTCTGAAGTGAGCTTGGCTGCTGTGATGCTTCCTTCGTCTGGTAAAGATTCCAGAAAGAATTGTCCAATCAGAGGAGGAAGGAAGGAGGGAAGAGAAGGGAATAAGATCAAGGTCACACAGTTAGTAAGTGCCAGAGGCTGGATCTGAACTCGGGTCTTCCCCATTCCATATCCAATGTTTTATGCATTATACCACCAGCTATTATATATGTATTGTATTGATATTATAACATCCTAGTGGAATGTAAGTCCTTGATGGGAAAGACTGTTTCGCTTTTGTCTTTGTGTTCTTACATTATAACCCTTAATAAATGTTTGTTCATTAAATCTAACTGATTGTATAAACTCTTGATGAACAAGAGTAAATAAGAAAAATACTACAACCTTAATTGGACTCGCCTCAAATGAACATGCTACTACAATAAATATTAGCTAACATATTGATCATTAGCACTAAGGGATGTGGGTCAACTAAGGCAGGAGTTCTTAACCTGAGATCCATGATCTGTTTTTTAAAAAAGTATTTTGATAATTATAATCCAATATAATTGGTTTTCTATATAATTATCTGCTTTTTATTTTCTGCATTAAATTTTTTTTTCTGAGAAGGGGCTCATAGCCTTCACTGGACTGCCAGAGGGATTAATTATATAAAAAAGGTTAAGAATTCCTGAGCTAAAGTGTTGTAGGATATATCTTTCATAATATTTAAGTATGTGAGATTGTCCAAATGCACTTGTTTGAAGGTAACATTATACTAATGGCATCAAGTCCTGGAACACTTCCAAGCCCCTTCAGGGAAATCTACAGGAATGAAAAAAGGATTGGTTTAGTCATCCACACCGAAAAGCAAAGTAGATGAAAAATGGGTACTGTCTAGATCATAAAGTGCAGTTGGAGAGGCAACCTTTTCAAAGTGAGTTCGTCACTATGTCTACCTTGGATAATTTCTTCAATGGTAAGCCTGGTTAATCCTAGAATCAAGTAGGAAGATATCAGTCTCTGTACAAATTTTGATAAATTGTGCGCTACCTTAAATGACCCCAAATGCCATTGACCTAAAAGCTCATTCTCTAAAAACAATATTCTCTCAGTGATGCTTTATGGCCATGCATTGAGAACACCACAATCTCAGAAGAATGTAATGATGACCCAAAGACCAGCCAAGGGATACATGAGGATGTAAGTCAGTGGTTCTCAGCCCTCCTAATGCTGAGACCCTTTAATACTCGTGTGTAGGCATATCTGCATGTGGGCAGACCTGCCTGGAGACGGATAGAGGAGCTGTGTCTCAGTTCCTAAGACCATTGGAAATATGTGTTTTCCGATGGTCTTAGGTGACCCCTGTAAGCCCTGTGGAAGGGTCGTTCGACCCCCAAAGGGGTCGTGACCCACAGGTTGAGAACTGCTGATGTTAGTTGTATTATGAGATCATCCCAGGAGCAGGGAACCTGCAGCCTCGAGGCCACATGTGGCCCTCTAGGTCCTCAAGTGCAGCCCTTTCACTGAATCCAAACTTCACAGAACAAATCCTCTTAACAAATCCTGTAAAACTTGAACTCAGTCAAAAGCCCAAGCCCGCATCTAAAGACCTAGAAGGTCAGATGTAGCCTCAAGGCCACAGGTTCCCTACCCTTGATTCTAGTCAAACTTCATACTATGTCATTGTCTGTGCTTTTTGTACCATTATCATTTCTCCTCCCCAACTACCTCCACATTCGAATCCTCCCTTACACAACCTCCAGATATTTTATGCATTTTGTAATTACTTGGCTTGGGATCTCCCTTTCTGTTATTGCTTCTCGTGTTTTGTTATCGTTATGTAGAAATGCTGTTGATTTTTTCGGACATATTTTACAGCCTGCAACTTTGCTGAAGCTGTCGTCTCAGTTAGTATCTTTGCTCACTCCCTGGAGGTTTCCAAATAAACCATTAAGTCATTAGCAAACAGGAATAGTTTTATCTCTTCTCTACCTATCTTTATCACTTTAACTTCTTTCTCTCTTTTTTTTATTGCTATTAGTATCATTTTTCTGAACTATACAAATAATAGTCAGGAGACTGATTCTCCTTGCTTCATTCTAGTATTTATTGGGAAAGGTTCTAGTATTCCCACTGCATATGGTGTTTAATTTGGTTTTAGATAGATGCTTTTTGTGGTACTGAAAGAAGGTACCTTTATGCCCATACTTTGTAGGGTTTTTAGTTAGTGTAAAGGAGTGTTGTACTTTGTCAAAGGCTTTCTCTGAGTCCTTTGAAATGATCATGTGGTTTGGGAAGTTTTGCCTTTCAGGTTGATTGTTTTCTTAATGTTGAACCATCCTGGTATCCTTGGGATATTCCACTTGATCATAATGAATGATTTCCTAATATTGAACTATCTTTGCATATCCAGTATAAAATCCCATTTGATTAGAATGAATGATTCCTTGGATAAGTCGCTGTAACTGTTTGAGAAGATTTTGTTTAAAATTTTTGAGTCAGTGTTCGTCAATTGGACTACAGTTTTCTTTCCATGTTTTATCTTTCCCTGATTTAGATATTAGGACTATATTTATCTCCTCAAAGGATTCTGGTAGGAGTCCTTTCTCTCTCAATTTTTGAGAATAACTTGGGTCTGTAGTAGTTCTTTTACAGCTAGTGTTATTTCCTTTTTTGGGATTGGGGTTATTCAAGATCTCTAGCTGGTCTTCTGACAGTTTGGGTTTTTCATGCTTTTGAAAGTGTTCCTCTATTTCTTTTGTGTTCTCAGTTCTGATAGCAAATTGTGTATATTACCGTCTGATAACTCTTTAGATTTATTCAGTTTTTCAATTTCAATTTTTAGATTTTACCTGGCTCATTTGCTATTTTATTGGTTTTCTAATCTCTTCTTTTTAATCAGATTAGCTAAGGATTTATCAATGTCATTAGTCTTTCAATGAACCAGCATTTAGTTTTGTTTATTATTTCTTTTTTTAAATGTCCAATTTATCTATTTTCCTCTAATATTTAATATCTCCTCTTTTGTGCTTATTTTAGGTTTGTGCATTTATTTTCTAATTTTAGAAAATGCATTTTCAATTCATTAATCCTCTCTATTTCTATTTTATTAATGTATGATTGCAAGATATATTTCTTCCTGAGGGCTGCTTTTGCTACATTCCATAAATTTTAGTATGTTGTTTCATCATTTTAATTTTCTTCACATAGTTGTTGATTATTTCTGTGATTTGTTTTTTGACCCCTTCATTATTAGAGATTTCATAGGTAAATCTCCATTTGGGTCTGTAGCTTTTGTTTTTGGTCCCTAAACCAATTTCTATTCCTCTTATATATGTTTTCTAAAGGATGCATTAATTATTTCTCCCTTTTTATATTTGTTTGAAATATCTCTGTGCCCTAATACAGTTAATTTTTAATGTGGTGTAGAAAAAAAGCTTTTGCTGTCCCCTTTTGAAGATGTCAGAAGTCTTTTAACTCTAGCTTCTCCAGAAATTTGCTCAGCTCCATATTTTCTCTTTTGTTTATCTTTCCATTAGCCTTATTCAAAACTGGTAGAAGGATATTGAAATCTTCTGTCTCTGTTGTGTTACTCTCTGTGTCTTCTTGAAGCTCAGATAATACATCCTTTTATGAATTTGGATGCTAAAGCATTTAGGACATATACATTTATTACTGATCTTGGTTTTCTTTTTTTTGTCTATGGTTCCTTTAAGCGTAATATAGTTTCCCAGTTTTTCCCTTTTAATTTTTTGAATGTTTGTTTTTGCTTTGTCTGATAGCACAATGGCAACTCCTGCTTTTTTGGATTCATTTGATGCATCGTAAATTTTTCTACCTACTTCTCAGTTTTATTTTGTGTATGTCTTTTTAAAAAAAATGTGTTTCTTGTAAGCAACAGATTGTAGGGTTTTGTTTTCTTATCTAATCTGCCACTCTTTTTGTTTTGTTTAATCATTTACATTTAGAATTATAAGAGTTAGGTTTATATTTTTCTCCATCTAAAATTGTTTCTTTTAAGCTTGTGGTTTTTCCGTAATACACCATATTATGTTCCTTCAGTTGCTTTACTGTAATCTTTTTTAAAGATGATCCTGTTCCCACTGGTTCTCTTCTCCCTGCTCTCATCCCTTCCTTTTGTTTGTTACCTCTATCCCTTTGGAGTCTTGTTTATTAGTTCCCTCTTGCTTTTATCTGGTTATATATTTCTATTTTCTCCTTTTTCCTCTCAGTATTAGTATTAGTCAGTATTCTTGCTTCATC
>JAQQSU010002574.1:0-14631 GCA_028627135.1 Pseudochirops cupreus
TACAAAGGGGTTACTGTTTCCTTCTTCCTGGAAGCCAGGCCATTCTTATTGCAACCCAGAATCTTATTAGCTTTTTTTTTTAACCTGCCTTATTATCCTCTTGGGGCTTATTGATCTTATTGTCCTCTGTGTTCTCCAGGTCTTTTTCAGATAAACTGTTGCCTACTAATGCCCGTTTTTAAATTTTTGACTGATTTTTTTGAACCCAAGTGTGATTACTTTACAGTTACTCCTGTTAAACATCGTGTGACATTCTAGGCTAAGATCCTTTGGGATACTGATTCTATCATCCAATGTAGCTGTTTCCTTTAGTTTTGGGTCACCTGCAAATTTGATAAATATGCCACCTGTACTTTGGAAGTGGACCTTATGTCAGAACTCTGTTGGTGTATGTTCCATATGGGGACAAAATAAGGCACTCATAACTTGTTGAATGGTAAGACTAAGTTTATTTAGTACTGCAACCAGCACAGTTGGGTGGGCTAGCAACCAGTAAGTAAAGAGACAGGGATGTCTCTTTATTCCAGAGCCATTTCATACAGAGGCAAAGGTACAAGGAGCTTACCAGGCTTATTTGCCCCTAGCAGAAGAATTTACATAACCAAAATATATGAATTCACCTCTTGAGGCATAAACAAGACTTGCAGATTAACTGCTCTGAATCTTCCTTATTCATAGGACCATGTTCTGGAGGCATCAATAAACAAGACTATACTCCTCCTGATTATCTGCTTCCTGACCTTATATAAGTTATACAAGGAGAAGGGACATTCCCTTAGTGGGGCTGGGGGACCTCTGAAAGTCCTCTACAATTTAGCTTTGATGTAGCAAGGATATATAACTGGGATACAGTGAAACTTAGCTTCTGTAGATTTTTCTCCCTGCATATGAAACAATGTCTGTTCAGCTGGGTAAATGTGCTTATTTGCATAGTCTTCAGACATTCACCACATTAGAGGGGCCCTTACTCCACATTGGTGGGACTTTTATGCCCTTAGAGGCCAATCACGTTTTGAGACAACTTTGTTGCATCTTAGGAAAGACTAATTAAACAGCATGAGACCAAGCAAAAACCACTTGGGGTAATCTATTGGAAACCTATTTCTAAGCTGGCTTCAAAGAATTGAGTTCAAGCCATTCGGGCAGTTCTAATCTAAGTGTACTATCATAACTCGTCTTTCTGTCTTTTCCACAGAGACAGTGGGGGATAGTTTGTCAGCTTTATTAAAATTTAAGTAAACTATATTTCCATTATTTCTTTTTTCTATACATGTGATCACAATTTCTGAAAAGGACATTAGGTTATGTGTGAGATGAAGAGTTCACAGTCTGAATCTAAGGTCAGAAAAGGTCTTTATTCTTTCTCATGAGAAAGGACTCTGCCCCCTGTTGCTCACATGGTGGCAGGGAGAGAGCAGCAGGTAGAAGACAGCCCATGGTTATATAATCCTCCAATGTAGAAACCCAACCCAACCCCCCCCCTCCCCACTTGGCCTTCACTCTTATTGGTAGGGAAGCTGTCCCATGAGCTAAGCGCGGGAATGTCTCTGAGACAAAGGACCCGGAAACATGTGGGTGTCCAGTGAAAGGAGTCTTAACCTTATTTGGCATATCTTCTGCTGAGTTGGCTCTGGGGTAGGGTCTCCATTGCTCTAAGCCCCAGATTGCTTGACGGTCAGGTGACCTAACCCTAGGATTAGTGGATACTGAAGCCATTCTAGATTTGATTTTTCAGAATGGGGAAACTTGACTATAAATTATCCCCTACTTTTTTTTATACCTTTTGAAGTTTCCCCAATTTTCTTAATTCTAATTACCCTTGTAGCCCTCATCGCATTGACAACATACAAGGGGGCAGTCCCCTTTATTGGTACAGATACAGAGATTCAAAAGAAAACAATAACAATTGTCTTTTCAAAGTCCAAAAAGTCTTTTTTCACACTGCTGTCCAGTTGTGAGGAAGTCTTCTGATCACGTAGGGTCAGCCATCTTCAGCCCTGCATCCCAGCTTTTCTTCCTTCTGCCTTCTTTCATTCATTTACCTACAAAAGGAACCTTGGAACCAATGTAAATGACAACTCTGGAACCCTTATCATTCTTACAAAATTAAAATTGGAGTCTTAGTCAATTGTCATGATCACACATTAGAACCAGTTTCTTATATTTTGCATTAATCCATTATCAAGTCCTCCACCAGGAGGATGCGATTTCACTAAGGGATTTACATTAAACTCACAATTAAAACAATTAAAAATGTTTCCAAGTGGTCCAGAAATTATCCTCCTTTTTAACAATGACTAATTATAACAAAGTTGAGACAAATGTAATACTAACTGAATAACGGAATAATATTCCCACAAACCTTGAACTACTTCTCATATTATTACAAAGAACTAAAGGACCCTGACTCATACAGGAATATCTATACTAAACCCTAAGCCTAGTAGCTTTATCTTATAGTAACTTAAGATGTTCCAGAATCAAGTAGATTTGTTGCTGTTTTATTTCAAAACTTTTAATTATTGAAACTTGCCACCAAGAATAGGGACAAAATTATAATGAGGGAACCCTATTTCCTAAACTTCAGAGTGCCAATTCCAGGCACAATGTAGCCAAGCTTAAAGTCTGCCAGGTGCTTGTGAGTAGGTCCCAGTCGTAACAATCCTACCTCAGCTCATGCTGAACAGTCGTTCCTTCGAACTTCATACCTGTATCTTACAGGATCTGGCACCATCGGTTGATAGCTTGGGCAGCCTCTCTTAACACTCCTATCTAGAGTTGAACTCAAAGAAGCAATCAGTTAACAGTCCCATCAAGTTTTAAATAACAAGCACCAACAATCAGCTTAAAATGTGATTATAATCTCACATTGGTTATGGAATATCTTTGAAGTGAGCCTCAAATAACCTACATTCATTCCTATATTTATTCTTGTTCATAAAGAAAATCAAATCTTCCGTTGGGATTATAAATTATTGCTCTAATAGATGTGCATCTAATTCCAAACTTCTCTACCTTCTTATAATTATGCTTAATCTGAGCTCATACTAAAATTTCTCTTCTCTCAACTAAAGATGTCTCTGGTTTAATCTCAACAACTAATTGTATTAATACCCAATTGCTCTTTCATCACTTTGAAATACACTGGGACCCCATTTCACTCATATATACAAATATACCTTCTCTACAGTAACTTTACAATCCCAACCTCAGCCCATGGGATAACGAATCAAAGTTGTGTTTGTATCCTTATTTCCTCTCCTTCTCAAATACGATTGACCTATTAATTACAAAATCAAGTTACAAATCTTTCTGTCTTCCTAGACACTTTCTCAAACTCTTTCTCAACTTACTTAAAACCCTTTAAAACTGGTACCACCATCCTGGGACAGTAGGGCTTGGATAAACCCACATTTGTCCCCAAACCGTCTTATCTGCCTTCCATATTCCCAATCAAACCTTTATGTATCCTTCCAAATTTTTCAAACCCATTATTCAAATGATTCAGCACTCTTTTACATTTTTAACCATAAAACAAGATAGCTCATAAGTTATTATCCTTTTACGAACATAACTGTTTTGCTTAGACAAAGCAAAGAGGTTAACGGCTAAACCTCACAAACTGATAGATCTGACATACAGAATTATCTGATCTTGTTATTCCCTCAGAAGTTTCCACTCTGAGTCTAGTTCTTTAAGAGGATCAGATGCTACTGAAGATCCAACTCTATACGTGTAAATATAAGTAACAACACTTTGGAGATAAAAACTTTCAACTCTATCAACACTTTGCAGATAAAAGTTTTCTAACCTTGAGTTCAATAGTTATACAAATGAATTTACTCATAGGAGAGACTGACTTCTACTCCAGTTATCATAAAAGACTTGGGAGGATCCATAATTAATTAATCCCAAAACAGTGCCTGTCAATAAGTTGCTCATAATAAGACATGTTTGTACCACAGAAAACAGGTATTATTTCCACAATGGTAATAAACTTTGAATGAAGTTGACTTTTCCATTAATACAATAGTATTCCATAATTTACCTCCCTTTAAGAAATTTGCACTGAAACTCTTTTCCTCACATAGAAGACATTTCTGATCTAGTTTCAGTAATTAATAGAATAACAGCTAGGTCCCTCAATCAGTTGTACCAATACTCAATTATTCTAACATGATTTTGAAACATTTGAGGACATTATTCCATACAGACAAATACATAGTGACAGGCAGATGACTAGGCCAAATACCCTTTTACCAAGTTCTTTAATATATAAAAAGGAATATGATCTGAGGCTGAATAGCCCAGACCCTAAACACACACTTTATTATAGTAGCTCAGATGTATCCCAGCCTTAGTTTATGGGATAATGATTCAACATTGTGTTTGCACCTTTGCTCCACAAACTTCTTTTCCCTTGGTCTAATTATTCCCATATTATTCAGAAAAGAATGTTCTCCCAAGTTTGTTTATTCTTACTTTAGGAATCTAAACCTTTTACTTATACATTCAATTATAAATGTTAACTTTTGCTTATCACCTTGCAGTAACCACAAATTCAGATTAAAACAGCAAAATGTCTACTGCAAAACATCCTTTCTAAAAGTATTTCCTGGTATCACTGAACCTTTATGAAAGCATATAGTATACCACAAAGGTTTACCAGGATTCATATACATAATTAATTCCTGTTCTGTATTCCAAATCAGTACCAAAAACCAATTACTAGAAATCAATTATACCAACTTTAAAGGGCCAGTTTCAAAACTGACTCATCAGTGGGGCTTCTTCAGAGTCTGAAGAAGTAACTGCTGCCCCTCCCCCCCCTTAATGGTAGAGAGTGGAGAAATTCCCTTATTTAATCTGATAAGGACTCTGTAGGCATTCCGCCTGAAACTAAAATTCACAGTAAGTTTGAATATTACAAAATCTATACACAATTAATAAAATGACCAGAAAGCTTACAAAGTCTTTGTATAATTACTAATTTTCCCTTTTCAAATTTTTAAATTTCTTATTGCCCCTTTCCTGGGATTGATGATGTTTCTAGGGGCCACCTAACCCCTTCTTCCTCCCATACACATTAACAGCCAACAGTCTTGGTCTTTAAAAGTACTAAGGGGCAGGTTTCCCTACCTGCACTCTCTTAGCTCTTATCTTGTTTGCTAATCTGTTCCTCATCATCTTATAACAAAAGATCTTGTAAAACATTTCTTAATAAGAGTAATTCCTTTTTTCAAAAAGAATTTATCCTAATATTATTAACTAATAAACAATTTCTAAATTCTCTGATCATAAAAATCTTTCCCACATAATTGACAAAACTTAGGAGCTTTCACTGGTCTTTTCTTCACATAATTACTTCTCACAAATATATTTCCTAAATGATAGTTGAAACTTCCTTTTAAATAAAGAAAAACTTGGAAGTTTATGATTTAAGTTACAATACTTCAAAATATAACACAACTATTTATCAGTAACACAATTATTATGTTCTTACATTTAAACTTTTAAATTTAAAACCCATTAATTACCAATCCAGTGACCATATTCAGCTGGATGTATTTTTCAAATTGAGCCACATCCCTCCATATTTATATCTATATCTATCTATATCTATATATTTTAATTTGCTCAATAAGAGTTCTACAGAAACATATTTTCAATTCATCTTGCATAGAAGATCATTCATAACTACAAGTAAAGGTGGATATACCTGGTTTTCTGAATAACAGAAGTAACAACATATAGCATAACGTTTTACACAATTTTTCTCCATCTTTTAGTTTCAACTCAATTCAGATTAAAACTGACACCATTCCTGGCTCTCACTCAGTTTTTACAATATATGAGGATTTTGCAATATAGATACCATAATAAATAACACAATGACATTATGACATTAATTGCATTTCCAAAAGGAGTAGAGGCTTTTCTTCTCCCCAGCCCGTCTCTTTTTTTTTTTTTCCAAATGGGGGAGAGTGATTTAAAACTCGTATTCTGTAGCATTCTCTTTCTTATCATAATCTGATATTTAACTCTCATTAAAATTACAAGCTGGCCAGGAACTATGAGGAAATGAATTTTACAGATTTCCCAAGTTACAGTTATTTCAAAAATGTTACATCACTCGGGTCAGAGTGCCCCATTCTTCACTTTCTATTACTTTGAACAACAAAGTTCCTAATTGAAACAACATTTAAACAAACAAGCAAACAATTGCTTTTGTTATAACATAGATAATACCCATTCCTGCTCACATTTTAGATCAGTTTACAATATACGGGGCTAATCATTCTAACTGCTTCTTTTGGTTCTAGTAATAATTACAAATATCTTTACCATTCTCAGTGCCCATCTTCAAATTCAAATTTCTTAAGTACTATAAATTCCAAAACATTACACATTTCACCTATATCCAAATTAACATACATAACCATCTCCTTAGATAACAGCTTCTCAATAGGAATAAGAAAATTGTTTTAATATCAGCGTTTATAAATATTTCCAAATTACATAATTTAGAAATGTTTAAAACTTATATTTTACTAAAAACTTTAGGTGAATGTATTTCCAAACCCCCTTATACAGGAATTAAATGATAACTTTATAACCTTAAAAAAATATATCTTTAAGCCAACATGTGGCCTTTCAGAAGACACGCGCTCATGTCTGTGTGATCTCCATTTCATCTTCAGTGGAGACTGGACTCCTGCCCCCATTCCTATTGTTGTCTTCCTATCTCCTATCTCCTTTCATAGACAAAGGGTTTTGAACCCAGTTAACTGGGTGTGGTTATCTTTTAACTTCTCTCTCTAATGGAGGCCTTAGGAATTTAATGATTATCTGAACTTTTAGAACTAAATTCCAATAGAGCCTGAAAGGTGGATAGACATTATCCCTTCTGACTTCCTATAACTTCGGTTTGAAGTCAGGCTAAAATTTCACCAGCACTATCTTCCAACCTTCCAAAGGGTGGTGGCGGTGGGAGTAGTCGCTCTCCCGTGCTAATTAACACAATCAGACCTTTTGCTTCTCCTTCTACCTCTGCCTTAGGCATTTCAGACAAACAAAAAAAAAAAAGTTTCACTTACCTATTATCTGCTAAAGATCTGAACTTCTCTCTCTATTCTAAGTTTAGTTAGTCAGAGAAGGAAGATTTCTAAACTTCCCAAGCCTTTTTATTTTAATCTGGTAAAACATTTTCCCTCTTTCATGAATAGACACAAACAAACAAACAAAAAATACAGAACAAACAGTCTTAACCAGTTTTGCCAAATTTATTTCCCAAGGGATTATCGGGGGGGGGGGGGGGGGAGGTTGAAGGAAACATTTCTTCCCAATTGACTAGCAGCTTGTGGGTAAAAGCTGAAAATTTCCCTTTACCAGAAGCAGGTGACATGTCTGGACAGACTATCAACCTCTTGCTACAGAACTTGGGGTACCGAGTCATGAATTCTGAGGGGCCCTCGTCAGGGACTGCTTGTCAGCGTCTCCCCTGAAAACTGCCTCTTAATCTCCCCAATTCCTGGCCAGACTCAGTTGACTCCACCCACCATCAAATCACCCAGGCCTCTCCTTACCTGGGTCTGTGCACAGACTTATGTGATTTTCAGTAATCTTTGTTCCCCCCTTTTGGTGTTTTCTGATCTCAGTTTCAGACCCCCTCAGACCTCATTCTCCATAGAGGGGAGTCACTCCCCTACCTTACCAAGAGGTCACTGGGAAAGAGCCAGGGGACATCCTTTACCTGTTGGTCAAGGCTGGGGAGCCCTCTCCCTTTCCAGAGAGGAGTCCAAAAAATCTCAGTGGAACCTCCAAACTGTGTGAGGTAAAAGAGTTCAGAGTCTGAATCTAAGGTCAGAAAAGGTCTTTATTCTTTCTCATGAGATAGGACCCTGCCCCCTGTCGCCCACATGGCGGCAGGGAGAGAGCAACAGGTAGAAGCCAGCCCATGGTTATATAATCTTCCAATGCAGAAACCCAACCCCCCCAACTGGTCTTCACTCTTATTGGTAGGGGGGCTGTCCCACAACCTAAGCGCGGGAATCTCTCTGAGACAAAGGACTCGGAAACATGTGGGTGTCCAGTGAAAGCAGTCTTAACCTTACTTGGCATATCTTCTGCTGAGTTGGCTCTGGGGTAGGGTCTCCATTGCTCTAAGCCCCAGATTGCTTGAAGGTAAGGTGCCCCAACCCTTGGCTTAGTGAATACTGAAGCCATTCTAGATTTGATTTTTCAGAATGGGGAAACTTCACTATAAATTATCCCTCACAGTTAGTATGTCACATACTATTCTTGATGAATGAGGAGGTGTAGACTCTGGGAGCCCCCTTGAGCTCTCCTTGAATCTTTGAGGTAGAGGCTCTGGGACCCAGAGTTGAACTCTCCTTGAATCTTCCCATGGGAAGGCATTAGCCTGAGGTCATGGGCCTCAAGTTGTGGCTCTGCCCAAGTTTTTAGCCCTCCTTTGTTCCAGTAGTTTTCCACCCTTGATTCTCCTGTTCCCTTCCTTCAACTGGCCTGGACCACCATTGTCTATGGTCTCCAGGTAGCCTCCAGCAACTTCTCACCCTTAATCACTCATTACTGGAGTCTAACCCCATCTAGACCCCTGAAGACCCTCCTCAAACTCATTACTGGAGTCTGACCTCATCTGACTGCTCCTGAAGACCCTCCCCAAACTCCTCCTCTAGACCACCACTCCCACAACCTTTCTGTGGATAGGATCCCATCTTCCCTCCATGTGGTATGAGAGTACCATGGAATGACTTAGCACAGACTGATTGTGTGACAGACTTACTCTGTCCTCCTTGCCCAATGCAAGCATCACAGATACCTAGGCTCCTTAAGAGTCTACTCAATAAGGCAAACTTTCAATGAACTTTACTTTTCTTTGGGTGAGAAGACTTGAGTCAAATTCTTTCAGCAGGACCGGTGTGTTGGTATTTTGGGGTCTCAGGCAACCCTAACCCTCTTTGGGTAAACCTCTTCAATTCTAGAAAGACTTAACATAGGGAGACCAGCAAGACCAAAAGAGACCGAAGAGGCTCCTTGAAAGGTGATAGATGCCGAACCCCAACCAGTGCCCATGTGAGATAATAATAATTACAGTAATAATAATAGTCAATATACTGTTGTAATGTTTGTAAAGCACTTCACATTCATTACACTCTTATTTTATCCTCACATCAGCCCCGAGAGATCTTTATGGACATTTTATGAGGAAGCAGGTTAGATTACTTGCCCCAGGTGGCACATGTAATTGAGCATCTTAGGTGGGATTTGAACCCCATTCTTCCTGATCCCAAGTCCAGTGCTCTATCTGATATACAGCTCTGCCTCTGCTTAGGAGCAGGTGGTTGCTAGAGATACTGTGGAGTTAGGAATGACAAGATTTAATATCTAACTTAGATGTGTAGGATGAGAGAGAAGATAATGTCAAGGTTTCAGACCTTGGTGATTGGAAAATGTGATGTGTGTAACCAAGAAAAGAGAAGTTCAAAAGGTGGGAAGGTTTAAAGGGAAAAATGATGAGTTTAGTTTTTGATATGTTGACTTTGAAATGCTTATGGGACATGTAATTTGAAACATCTAATAGGCAGTGAAGACTTATGACTAGAGCTCAGAAGAAACTAAGGGTGTGCGTGTGTGTGTGTGTGTGTGTGTATGCTGATGAAGTCAACAAGTAAGAGTGTATATGAGTGTAAGAGAGTAAATAAGAGTGTAATAAATGTATTTAGAGAGAATAGAATAAAGCCCAGGACAGAGCTTAGGGAGCATCTACATTTTAGTTCAGTATCCTACATGAATATTCTAGCTATAGAATTAGATCATGTTCCCCTTCTATAATAAACTGTCCCATCTCCTCAGTCGGATTCCTAAAATGGGAAGAGGCACTGTCACTGGGAAATAGAGCCCTGGTATGAGTACTTTGGTTGTGGCTATCAGCTAATTAGACAATAGACCAAACTATGCATTCGATGTAACTGGTCCTAATCTTCTGTACCCCAGAACCCTCTCTGTTACTTAGCTTCTCTTGTTGATAGTAGCTGCATAGTGGGCATAGGTTTATTCAAGTTAGATTAAAATGATTTACCTATCAGGTACCTTCATTTTGAATTCTGAGGCACTTTGCTGTTAGCTAAGCATTTTAAAGACTTTAAAATACCAAGAATAACCTCCCTGCCTGAGACTAACATGAGATATCTTTTTTTTTTTAATCTCATATTTGGCTGAATGTTAAGTCATGAAAAGCTACTTAGATTGGTCAAGTTATCCAGTTCCATTGCATTGTTACTGCCATTCTGTTCCTGTGCTGAAGATTCATCCTTGAATTCCCAGCATGGTGGGGATATGATGGAAGAGCAGCACAGTGCTGCTGGAAATCAGAAAGACGCGGATTTGAGCCTTTTCTCTCACCTCTGACACTCCTCCAGTCACTCAGATTTTTTAAGCCCTAGTTTTCTCATCTATAAAAAAGTGATAATAATACCTCGAGCATTTATATCCCAGGGCAGTTGTGAGATTCAAATGAGTTGTGTAAAGTGCTTTATAAATCATGAAGTATATGTATACATGTTAGACCATTAGTATTTTATCTGAAGCAATGATTTATGATGAAAATAATTCGTTTCTTACAGGTTAATATTGGCCAGATGTTTTAGCAAGAGCCCTTATTCTTACTATCTTATATAATTGGAGAGAATTCTGTAAGGATTAGGTAACACTTCCTTCTACCAAGCAATATTTTGAAATTGATCCTTTCTATCTACATCCTTGAAAAATGTGACAGTTCACCTTTCATCAATACTTCTTGTCATACCTTTTCACTGGTCTGTCTATTGCATATTTACTTTATTCTTACAACAGATCTATAAAGCAGAATCCAATTTTGCATGTAAAAATGCTGGATTTATATTCTAGCAGCTTGTCACCAAGATAGTTTGAAGTGATCTTGCCAAACTTTTCTATACGGCACATGACGGTATTTTTAGGAAGTTTCTGGATATGGGCAACATTGCTTCAACTCATTGCTTTTTCAGCTTGGGAAGAATAGGAATTTATTTAGATAGTATTTTAACTAACATGAGGATTATAGGTAATATAAACAGTTGAGTTTTATATGTGAATATTTGCTGATATGGAGAAACAAAACAAAACAAAGTAGTGAGGCCTACCACTAGTTTAGAAAAAACAACAATGCAACATGAAAAAGTGTTGTAAAGTCATGGGATACCAAAAAAAAAAATAGACTGTAATATAATGGTTTGTCTTAGTTAAAATCCCTATGATATTTATCAGCTTCAGGCTTCCATACCCTAACAAGTTGGGGTGTTTCCCAGTAGGAGGAATTGTGGAGGATAGTGGCAAATATGTTGAAAATGTTGAAAAGTTAGTCAGTATGAACTTTTGCGGAGTGAAATGAACAGAAATAGGAGAAAATTCATAAAATAACAACCACATTTTGAAGAAAAACTACTTTGAAAGACTTAAAGAACTCTTATTGATGAAGTGACAAGCCATGATTCCATATTCATATTCATGATTCAATATTCATATTCCAGAATAAGACATATTTTTTGCACATAGCACATAGATTTTTATTTTTGCTTGAATTTGCTTATTGGTTACAAGGATTGTGTTTTTCTTTTGTGGGGAGGGTACAGGGATAGGAGAGATTGGGAAGCTAGTAATAGCATTGCCAAAAAAATAAGTAAAGAAAATGTGAGTCACTGAAACATTTTACAGATGCACAGTAGAGAATGAAAGTTTAGAAGGACACAAATAAGCAAAATAGCTTTGAAAATATCATGTTGATTTTATTATATATGTTAAAAAAAGCATGCTCAACATAGGAGAACTGCAGTTTTAAATAATCCTCTTTTTCTTTAATGCTTTGTGTAAGAAAGTATTCTTTTCTTTTTGGTATTCATTAAGTTCAGAATTTTAAAAAATGAACAAATTAGGTTAAGTATTAAGGAGATTTCAAGAAATTTAAGGATTAAGAAATTAAAGATGTCAATGGCTTATAGGCTACTCTGAAGACTGCTATACGTGTGTGTGTGTGTGTGTGTGTGTGTGTGTGTGTGTGTGTGTGTGTGTGTGTTGATATTAAATGAGAAAGGAGGCATAGGGAAGGAAAGGGTGGTAAAAAAAAAACTTTTGCAAAATATGGTTCAGGAGTAACAAATGAACCTACCCAAAGACTTTTTTATAGAGTAGTAGTTTCAGTCCCAAATAGAAACAGATCCCTGTCACAGCATATTGACTTAGAAAACCACAAATTAACATTATCTATGTTGTATTATATTTTTACTTATTTTGTCAAATATCTCTCAATTACATTTTAATCTGGTTGACTGTACTTGGGAATTTTGCAGCAAGTTGTAGCCTGGGCTGAAATTTTGATAATTCTGTTGTATAGTACTCTGAATCCTCCAGTGTGTGCATCATGAAAGTATTCTTTTAAAATAATTTTATATTTTATTTTCCCCCACATACCTTTAAAAAAACAATTTTTAACATTCATTTGGAAAATTCCTTTGAGCTCCAAATTCTCATTCTGTAGCACCAAGTACCCTAGCATACACAGGATGGCTGCTAGCACAGGTTCTTAGATCTACTTTTCTAAAGGAAAGCAACTCAAAATGAGTTACCAATCCTACTTCAATCAATCAAACATACATCATTTACCTAGTTCAGGGGAAAAGGTCAACACCCTGAACTTCAGAGAATACAAACAGAAGTTACAGGCAAAAGTTACAAGCAGACAAAGAAACAGATCAACAGATGGGCTTCCAGTCATCTGACCATTACATCCATACCTAGTTAGTTATCAGAGAGGGAAGCATCAACATCTGGGTTTTCAAAGCCGGGGGGCCTCAATGGCTTCTCAGAGTCTCCTCTGGCCAAATCACACAACTCTTCCCAAAGTGAGCCCCAAAGCAAAAACTCACATCAGAGTATATATAGCCTTCTCCTGAATCAGAGAATATCACAGCCCTCTTGACCCACTGCGCAATCACAAAGTAATAAGGTGCGGGCGTTCTTGAAGAACAAGCCTCCTGATACAGGCTCCTTGTGACCACATTTACTCTATTAGGGGGCAGAGTATATTTTCAAATCAGAGAAGGTTTTCAGAGTCACTTAAGCCTATCAAAGACCCTAGGGGCAGGGAAGATCTTCAGATTCCCATAACACACTCTCTCTCCCCACCCCATTGAGAAGGCAAGCAGTTTTATATAGATTATAAATGTCAAGCCATGCTAAATATATTTCCATGTTAGCCATGTTGTGAAAGAAAACACAGATTAGAGGGGGGTGGAGCCAAGATAGTGTCGTAGGAGCAGCAAGGTCCTGTAGCTCCCACATAGCCACCTCAAATACCTATAAAATATGACTCTAAACAAATTTTAGGGCTCTAAAATACGCACAAATATACCTCCCACTGAAGGCAGCTCGGCTTGAAGCGACCATCTCAGCGCTGGGAGCCAAAACCAGCCCAGCCTGAAAACGTGGCGTGGCCCTGGGGGCGGCCAGATGAGCTGAGACAAGCCACAGCTGGAGCTTCAGGAGAGTGGATCAACAGCAGCTGTGGCAGTTTCCAGAATTATTAAGCCATAAGAAAAAAAGGACTAAGTGAAAAGTTGGTGGAACTCAGCTAAACTTGGGGAAGAAAAGTGGTCTGGCCAAACTGCCTCCAGGGCAAAGAAGTGGCAGAAGCATGGCCCTGTAGCCGCCTCCACGTAGCTGCTTCAGAGCTCTTGGCCTGCAGACTGCAGGGGGCCCAAGCCATAGTTCAGAGGCCAAGTGCTCTTGTGTTGAGCGGCCTGGATCCAGATTGTGGTCTTGGGTGGTGGTCCTGGGGTGCGTTTTCAGTGAGCCAAAGCTGGTGGGGGTGGCAAAAAACAACAGCCCCCTAATAGCTCCGGCAGCTGGGAAAACCTCAGCGATTTGGAACAGAGCTTTCCCCTCTGGAAGCAGAGTTCCACAGAGCTAAAAAATCATTGACTGGCCATCATGAGCAGGCAAAGGAAGCAAAGTAAGAACAGCAACCAAACTCTAGATTCCTTCTTTGGGGACAAGAAGGATCAAAGCATGGAATGGGAAGAAGACAACAGAGTCAAAACTCCTAAACCAAAAGCTTCCAAGAAACATGAAGAGTGCCTAGAAGCCATAGATCAGCTTAAGAAGGATTTTGAAAACAAAATGAGAGAAGTGGAGGAAAAATTGGGAAGAGAAATAAGAATGATGCAAGAAAATCATGAACAGAGAGTCAACAAACCTGACTGAAGAAAATAACACCTTAACAAATAGATTAACTTAAATGGCAAAAAAGGTCCAAAAAGCCAATTAGGAGAAGAATGCCTTCAAAAGTCAACTTTGCCAGATGTAAAAAGAATCTCAAAAGCTTTCTGAAGAGAATAATTCCTTCAGAATTAGAGTGGAGCAAATGACTTTATGAGAAATCAAGATATTATTAAACACATCCAAACAAATGAAAAAATAGAAGGCAATGTGAAATATCTCCTTGAAAAAACCAGTGACCTGGAAAACAGATCCAGGAGAGACAATTTAAAAATTATTGGACTACCTGAAAGCCATGATCAAAAAAAGAACTTAGAA
>JAQQSU010002575.1:0-14630 GCA_028627135.1 Pseudochirops cupreus
CCATATTTTCCCTTGAAACATTATACCCAGTTTTGCTGGGTAGGTGATTCTTGGTTTTAATCCTAGCTCCTTTGCCATCTGGAATATCATATTCCAAGCCCTTCAATTCCTTAATGTAGAAGCTGCTAGATCTTGTGTTATCCTGATTGTGTTTCCAAAATATTCAAATTGTTTCTTCTTGGCTGCTTGTAATATTTTCTCCTTGATCTGGGAAGTCTGGAATCTGTCTATAATATTCCTAGGAGTTTTCTTTTGGGGATCCTTTTCAAGAGGTGATTGGTGAATTCTTTCAATTTCTATTTTGCCCACTTGTTCTATCAGGGCAATTTTCCTTGAGAATTTCTTGAAGGATGATTTCTAGGTTCTTTTTTTGATCATGGTTTTCAGGTAGTCCAATAATTTTAGAATTATCTCTCCTGGATCTATTTTCCAGGTCAGTGGTTTTTCCAATGAGATATTTTACATTGCCTTCTATTTTTTCATTTGTTTTGATCTGTTTTATAGTATCTTGATTTCTCATAAAGTCATTAACTTCCGTTTGCCCCAATCTAATTCTAAAGGAATGATTCTCTTCAGTGAGCTTTTGAAATTCTTTTTCCATCTGGCAAAATCAGCTTTTAAAGGCATTCTTCTCCTCATTGGCTTTTTTAGTCTCTTTTTCCATTTGAGTTAGTCTGTTTTTTAAGGTGTTATTTTCTTCAGTCAGGTTGTTGACTCTTTTTTTGTGATTTTCTTGCATCATTCTCATTTCTCTTCCCAATTTTTCCTCCACTTCTCTTACTTGATTTTCAAATTCCTTCTTGAGTTCCTCCATGGCCTGTAATCAGTTCATAATTTTCATGGAAACTTTTGGTGCAGGAGTTCTGACTTCATTGTGTTCCCCCCATTCCATGTTTTGATCCTTTTGGTCCCCAGAAAAGGAATCCAAGGTTTGATTGCTGTGCTTGCTTTGCTTCCTTTGCTTGCTCATGTTGCCACTCAATTACTTGACTTTTGAGGTCTTTGCCATAGGTAGAAGTCTGCTTCCAGAGAGGAGAGCTTTGTCCCAAATCTCTGAGGTTTTTGCAGCTGCTGAAGCTATTAGCTGGGTGCCCTCTCTGCAGTCCCCACACACTCTGGCTCACTGGTCACACACCCCAGGACCACCACCCAAGACTGCCATTCAGATCCAGGCAGATTAAAGCAAGAGCAATTACCCTCTGAACGGTCATTTGGTCCACCCATCTGCAGGCCAGGAGTTCTGAAGCAGCCACATGGAGGTGGCTGCATGGCCTCAGCTGTTTCTCACTCTGGGGGCAGGGGCTGGACCATGCTCCTCCATCTTCCCCAGTTCCAACCGAGTTCAATACTGACTTTTTATTTTATCTTTGGCATTTATTGGTTGATAATTCTGGAAACCACCACAGCTGCTAGTGATCCACTCTCCCCACTCTAGGTACTGCTGGTCAGGGCTGCCCTGGGGCTAAGACCTCAAGCTCACATGGGCCTGGGCTCAGCTCCCAGCGTGTTGTGATAGACCCTTCCTGTTCACCCGCCAGGCTGCCTTCAGTGGGAGATTTGTTTCTCTCTGTCACTTTGTGGGTTCTGTAGCTCTAAAATTTGTTCAGTCATATTTTATAGGTATTTGAGGTGGTTATGGGGGGAGTTCACAGAGTTTTCCTGCTTCTATGCCACCATCTTGGTTTTGCCTTCCTATCTAATTCTGATACTGGTTGTGTGATCCTAGGCAAGTTAGTTCATTCACTAGGCCTTGTACATTGGGCATTCAATGGTTGTTCTGATGCAAATAAAAGCTGAAAAAGGGTCTGAAGCAACAAGTAAATGTATTGATAGAGGTCTTGAGGAAGACTGGGGTACTTAGCCTCACTTCCTTGTGCATCAGTTCTCCATGGACTTCATACTTTCCTCAGACCATTTTCTTTCCAGGTGTTCCCTGAAAGAAGCAACCTCTGAGCCATCAAGATATCTGTCCAAGACTATAGAAGTCCTACACAGATGTAGAGACTAGAGTACTGCAATCATTCAGAGAATCCAACAATAACAAGGTGATAGCCCTCAGATTCAACTATGTATGCTGCATGTCTAAAGCTCCTGACTAGGGATTTTCTTTTCTCACCCAGAGAAAACTCCCTCCACCTTCATTCCCACCCCAGAGGCCTTGGCTTCTGATAACCTGTATACTAGACCATAGGTGTCAAAGTTGAAGTTTACAAGCAGCTACAAAACTCCCAAACAGGTAATGGGGGTGGAGAAATCAGACTGAAATGCAAGTAGGACAGGTTTAACAAATTAAAAAATAAAACATAGATAATGTTCATTTCTGGTTTTCTAAGTCATTATGTGGAGGGCAGGGATCTGTTTCTGTTTGAGATTGACATAATTGATGTAGATGTAATGAGCAAGAAGAAAAAGTGAAGGGTACAAATTCCACTATTCTAATGACCAAGAGTTAGAACTCATCCCAAGCAAAATGGTAAAGTAGTTAAACTCAGTCTTACCACATGCTTTTCTATGAGGTGTGGTATTCTCTGAACTCTCAACAACCCATAGAACTCCAGTATCATTCAGTGCCCCCAATAAGTTAGTACGTTATCTCTTCTGAGTTGCATTTTGCTTTTAAATGAGGGTTTCCTGGGAATGCTATAATTAATTCTACCACAGTGCCCAATTCTTAATGATATTTGGAAGACAGAGGTTTTATAATGTGGTGATGGCATGAAGAACCCACTAATAATTATTGTCACCTAGCAGAAAGCAGGATCCTCTAAAAATGAGGCACTTTCATTTGGTGATAGCATGAGGAACTTACTAATAATTATTGTCATCCAGTAGAAAGCAGATCCCTGTAGAAATGAAGAAAAAGCCAAATAGTTTGTGGTGGGAAGAAAGAGATAAAGGAACCTCAGAAGCATCAAGACACTGCCCAACCTGAATGAGGTATGGGAGTAAAGGACCTAAAAAATCAGAAGAGAGTACGAGAACATGGAGCAGACAGGAAGGTTGAAGAATTGGGGAGGGAGGCAATAAGTAAATGCTCAAAGAAGAATGGAATGACGTTGAAGGCAAACTTTACCTCCCTAAAAGGCAGTATACCATAGTGGAAAGAATGCTGGACTAGGACACCTAGATTGCATTCCTGGTTATACTATTGACTAGATGTATAGACATGGGCAAGTCATTTCAGATCTAGGGACATCAGTGTCCCCCATATCAAGAGAGGACTTGGAATAGACTTATGAGTTTGTCATAAACTATGTCATCCTATGTTTTCAGGATGCATTTGAGATCACTAATTCACTTTCCACCAATGCCATTACTACATGAGAACTACAGAATGGGGAGCTGCATATCAAAACTTCCATAATTATGCCTCATGCACCTGTTTGGTAGATAAATGAAAAGACTTCATTTCCAAGGGTTATTGATATAGTGGGTCCATGTTATAAATACCCTTTTATTAGCAGAGGGGTAAAAAATGCCATCTTTAAATATGCCAGCATATAATGTCTCATTTGCCTCATATAATGTCTGACTTAAGGATAAAGATCTTTTTTCAACACTAAAAGTACGCCTCTGCCTATAGTCATCTGAATTACAGGATCATTTTCATATCCAAATGGAACATTTCTTTTTATCTGACCAGGAATGAAGATGATACAACATTCTTGACTGAGATTAAAAATATATCAGGATGGAATATTGATAACAGTACCCAGTTTAGAAAAAGGGAGGTGGGATGATGCACTGTGGAAACTGATAAGAATGAAACAGTTCCTAGCTGAACTGAAATGATAACCTCAATAGATAGATACTAATGACAGATGTCTATGAGATTTAAAAGGAAGACTCCAGGATGAAAAGGAAATAAATTTGGGCATTCTAATAAAAGAAGGGAGAATCTAAAGGCTAACACTAATTGAATTATGTGTTGTAACCAGATAATATTCTATTGTAGAAAGATGAAAGCCACAGCAATATCAAAGCATCTAGTAAAAAGACATCAACTTGACTCCACACAGTTTATTTTTAAAGGGGCAGATCCTAATAATATGCTCAAAAGTAAGACAACCCTAATAGATCCCAAATTCCAATAACTCCAATATTCCAATGGATCTGCCATCTAGTCACCTTGGATTCTTCTTCTAATGATGCAGATCTCAGCTTATCATGGTTTCCCATGCTGAGCTACTCTTGCCCATGGATTTGGTTTCAGAAATTTTGGATGGGAATCTTTGTTCTGCCATGTGTCGTCTATGTGACTTCGGGTAAGTCACTTCACTATATTTGGCCTCAGTTTCTCTATGTTTGAGATGAAGTGGCTGGACTAGATAACCTGTGAGGTCTCCAAATCTACCATGTTCCCGGAAATCCTTCATGCAAGGCTAGATGGTCAATCTAAAGTGCTAGAGGACCTCCCTTTTATTGTCATGACATAATTAACGGCTTTCTTTAATTTATGAAGGTAATAAACAAGGCCTGTGCACATTCCATGCCAAGTAACCAGAGCTTTCACAACTTCCAAATCACTGATTAAATTGTCCACATGTCCTCCAGAATTTATTCAATGTGTGTCATTGAGCTCCTGCCATGTGGTTGCCCTCAGGCAGCTTACTGTTCTCAATTCAAATCAATTCAATTACTGTGCTGTTTGAGGAATAAGAGAATATAGTAAAGGGTAAGAATAAACATGCTGTTTCTGAGACTGAGGAAATTAACCTAAGTAATGTATATTAGGGAATAGAGTCATAGCCTTCAGTGTTGAACCTTAAAAAACTTGAATCCTGTTATCATGCCACTTCTCTTCACTGGGCTTTTTGATACCTTCAAATCATAACTCCTTAGTTGGTTTCAGAATTATAATAAATATGTAAGGGTGAGAGTTTAAGACCAAATCAGGTTTTAACTTCTATTCCATAACATACACTACTCAAGTAAAATTCTTCTTGGTCCCAGAAACTCAACATGCTTCTTCTGGCCCTCTCCTATCCTCTGACATTCCAAAGAATGCCCACTTTTCAAGACAGGATCAAGTCCCTGAGTATTCCAATTTCATTGCTCACCCTAGCCTTTGAAAACCTATGATATGCATAATGATACCTTCGAAGGATTTCAGAGTTAAAAGGTACCTAAGATACCATCAAAACAAGTGGTATGCTATAGCAATTAAAGAATAGGACTTATGGCACTGAATGAAACTTGTATTCACATCCCTGACTCTGACAAACCACTTAACCTCTCTGGGGCTCAGTTTCCTCATCTTTAAAATGAGGAGTATAATATTTGCATGACTTAAGCTAATATGATTAAATGCTGGGACAACATGTAGCCCTATAAAAAGGTGAATTGTTATTATCTGTGCACTTTCTGTCCTTGCAAAGTGTACCTTTATAATATATTCAGCAAGAGAATACCCAACCTCTATTGGACACTTCCAGTGATGAGGAGCTCATTGCCTTACAAAGACAACTCATTCCATTTCAACTCAGCTTTAATTGTTAGAAAGGTGTGCCTGACATCTTTAAATTCCTGCATTGGTCTTATTTTTGACCTTTAGAGCTGCATAGAATAATTCAAATTCCTCTTCCATGAGACTTTCTGTGGTTATAAAGGAAATTAATCTTTATTACATTTTCAAAATGTTGCATTGATGGTGGTGGTATTCACTGTGAAACTCGGAGTCAAAAAAGTCATCCCTCTTCACTCTTCTACCACCTGAAGATGAGTCATCAAAGATGCAATAGTTCATACTAGATATTTACAAGCTGCCTCTCCCTTGAAAAATCTGACTCCTTGAGACTAGGTATTGTGGTGGGGTTTTTTTGTTTCTTTGTTTCATTTCTAACACAGCACAATACCAAGCACGTAATAAATGCTTAGTAAATTCTTGTTGATCATCTGACTGAGAAGTCCCATGTCATGGGTTTTATTGTCGACTGTCTCCTTAGATATGGTTTCTAGTGCATCACTGCTCTTCCATATTGCTATTTTCTTCCAATACTATCACCGCCAATCTCCCAGGGTACTTGGCAAGGTATATTTGGGCAGTTTCTCTCTGTCCCCTTTGACAGATTAAAGCTTTCTTGATCAAAGGTACAAGACTCAAAGAAAATATATTTTCCAGCAGGCCTCATTAAGTGCATTGCATCCCTAGACAAAAAAAAAAATATTGCTAGATTTTAAGCTTTGGTTCATACAGGTCTGAACCATGGAATCTGTGAGATAAACTTTCAGAAGTCATCTTTCTAGTCACCTAGCTCCAAAAAGAACTTTATGCATTAAAAAAATTCTGAACCTGTCTTATTCTCCTCATCATCATCCTATATGTCTATGCATGATTTGGGAAAGCTAATTGTTTAATTCTCCAAATGTATGAAGGTTTGTTTTTTGTTGCTTTCGTCCTTTTTTTAAAGACACCAAGCCACTTATTTCATTTGTTTCAATGTGGATGTTTTGGAAAAAATGGATTTTTTTATTGTAGCAGAGGAGACTTGGGCTATACTTTAGGAACAATTTCCTAATGAAAAAGGCTATGATATTTTTAAGAGACTATAGAATATAATTCTATTGGAATTTTAAAGCAAACACTAGGCATCTGTCTCTAAGGAATGGTTGAGACTTTAACCTGCCTGGAATCAGACAAAAGGATTAGAAAAACTCAAAATTTTTAAGAGGCTTCAACTTAGGCTAGCATTACTCAATCCTATGCAAGTCTCAATTTTTCTTATCTACATGGAGCCTATACAATGGATTTCTATATTATTGTGTCATTGGGTCTCTCTGTTTACTAGATATATTTTAAAGAAGACCACTAAACCAGAAGTTAAGGAGAATGTATTCTTGCTGAAGACAGGTTTTGTTTCTTTTTTTGTATCTTAGGCATCTTATAGAGTATTGTAATAAATAGATCATAGAAGGAGCTTAATAGAATTGAATAGTGACAAAAATCTGAAACAATTGTGGGGGGGGGTAATGAAAACAAATAAAAAAATTATGGACACCTCAGAGGGGTTTTTTGGTTTCTTTCTGTAGAGGGCAAATCCAGGAAGGCAGAGAGACAACTATGGTACAGTAGATAGCAACCTGGTTCAAGGAAATCACTTAATGGTAACCTCTTAATACTTTAGCCAACTAGTTCTATATAAGTTGCAGAGAAGTTTTAGAATTACATTGGTAGAGGGGACTCTTCTCACCTGGTGTTCCCTACTAATGAAATCACCAATCCAGTCCCTATCTTTTTCCTAATCTGTAGTCCTAAATGTTTAATAGTAAAGCAACCCAGGGGGACAGAGTGATATAAGAAGGTAAGTAGGTAGGTAAATAGCAAGAGAGAGAAGAATGGGGGCAGACACAAATAGAGACAGAGTCACACAGAGAAAGACAGAAACACAAAGATAGAGACACAAAGAGATATGTGCATATGTATAGATCATATATTTTTATAATGTGTATATATTTGTGTGTATATGTATATGTGTATGTGACAGTAATTAATTTAGCAGGTACTTGGTCCTTAGTAACTAAGGGCTAAGTACTTCTGTGAAAGAGGCAGAGGATGTGAACTCTGTCTCCTATGTGAACAGTGGGCATGAACTCCGTCTCCTGTTGCTGACATGGCAGGAGGGGGTTGGCTGAGACATGGGGCCAGTGTGTGTATGTAAGAAGAATTCCAGAGACAGAGAATCAGGAATGTTCCTCCTGGTGGCTTCTGGTGGAGGAAGAATCATGGAGACTGAAGCTGCCTGAGAGAAAGAGACAGAGAGGGAGAAAGAGAGAGAGTTTCTCTCTCAGCATCTGGAAGCTAAGAACTGAGTTGGAGTTTTTCTTGAGACTGGAATGAGGTGAAGGCTGAAGTTGCTGCCTCCTGGAAGCCTGAGATTCCTTCTGGGTCCTAGGGCCAGCCAAACTGCTGGAGGACTGAAGAAGCATGACCAGGATAAGCCTTTGTTTGTTTGTGGACTGGTTGATCCTTGAGTTCCTGGCAACAGAAGTTGTGAAGGGTTTGAGATGTGCTGGACCCTGTGAACTTCAGTGTGTGACAAGAAATGCCTGGAGGCCTGGACAAGAACCTGGGAGCTGTCTCCCTCTGAATCCAGGTGACCATTTGGTGAATTCAGGAAGGAGCTGGGACCATGGAAGGGGATCCAGGGAATCTGAGAGACCACCCTGAGTCAAGATGAAGAAAAGGCCTCCCGTTGGACACATGATGAAATTGAAGTATACTAGACACCAAGGGGTGGAGGGTTTGTGTATTTTTCTAATGATTGTATTTAGTGACTGATTGCTAGATAAGTGACTGATTAAGTTAATTTATAATTGTTCCATGAGTGGAAGATTGATTATTGTATTGCAAATTGATTGAATGATTAAGTAAGGAGGGTTTCCCCCCTTAGGGAAACCAGATGATTATTCTTTTGTTCTTTGTTCTAAATATTGCGGCTACTGTAGTGAAAACTATGTGGCCATTCTAATGTGAAGCTGTTATGAACACTATATTGTGATTTTCTGTGATAAGATGTAATGTTGTGAATATTATATTGCAATTTGTTGTGAATATTTGCCTTGATTTGTAATGGAATAGATGGAGTGTTCACTATACTGTGTATTTCGAACCTTAAAAGTTGTTCACAGTAGCATTCTTTTGGGAAGCTGCTTGTGCATGGTGTTACAGTGCATATATATGTATTTTTTTTTGTTCTACCTATACTTAAAAATTCAATCAGGACAACAAAATGTTATTGCACTCTGCTCTTCTGACATTTTACTACCTTGTACTATAGATAACTACCTAAAGAAATATTCTTTAGCAGAAATTCAGTCATTAACATTTATTGATAGCATATATGTACAAATCTCTGGGTCAGGTTATGTGGACACAAAGATACATGAAGGCACCATAAGGTCATATGCTGGAGAGCGACAGGGGGCTTGAGTTCAAGAAGGGAGACCATAACAGGCTATATACCTAGGGCTTTCAAAAACGGAGGTCCCAGGGGACAGCTAAGTACCAGAGTGGATAGAGCACCAACCTTGACGTCAGAAGGACCTGAGTTCAAATTTGACTTCAGATCCTAACTGTGTGACCCAGGGCAACTCACTTAATCCTGATTGCCTCCAAAGGAAAAAAAAAAAAGATGGAGATGACTACACACACAACTAGGTAGATACTACAAAGGACACAACCTGTGACATTAACTGGTTAGAGAATTAATTTCAGACCAATCAACCAGGATAAAGATGATGGATCAAGAATAAAAGAGAAAGTTAGAGCTGGCCATGGTCAATGTAGGAAGTCCAGGTTGAAGAAAACCTGCCAGACATATCTTTACAGTGGTACTTCATCTTAATCAAGATTTCATCATTTTGATAGGTTAAGACAGGTCATAACATGAAATTTTTCTTTTCTGATAATGCATAGCTGCAAAGCTAGTTATTCACTTCTCTTACCTTTCTTCCTCTTTTAAACTCTCAGTTTAGTTTTGAGAAGGAAAACACCATGCAGCCTATATCCCACAAGGAGAAATTCACTTATTGAGTGACCTTGCAATCTGATGTTCTAGAGGACAGGAACCATATCTCATATGTCTATGCCCTATATAGTACCTTCCCCACTGCTGACCATATAATAATAGAAATACAAATCAGTCTAATATTTACAAAGCACTTTATGTACATGGTTTCATTTGAGCCTCAAAGCAACCTTGTGAGGGAGGGACTAATATTTCTATTTTACAGATAAAGATACTGAAACTAACAGAGATTAAATGATTTGCCTATAGTCCCATTTACATTGTGTCAATTGGGATTTCATTTCAGATCTTCTTGATTCCATCTTCAGCACTCCCTCTACCAGATCATGTGCTGTACCCCCCTTTCTCTCTCTCCCTCCCTTCTTACCTCCCTCCTCTCTCTCTCTCTCTCTCTGTATTTCTCTATTATATATATACACATATATACATGTGTGTATGCATGTAAGCATACATATATACTTACATACATACACACATATATATGTGTGTGTATATATATATACTCACACATACATGTATACATATATACTTACATACACACAAGTATATATGTATGTATATGTGTATATATACACTCACACATACATACATATACACACATATATTTAATTGTTTATGTCAAATTGCTATTTCATCAAGAATGTGAGTTCTACTTTTTCTGACAAGAAGTTTTTCCAATATTATTTCTATATAATTTCTAAATTATTTTTTCTAAATAAAGTGTTTTAAGGAAGGGATAGGATTAAGTACACACACACACACACATACACATTCTAATTAGTCACAAGGATATATTTCTATATATTTCAATCTCTAGTAGCATATTTGCCATGTTCAGTCATTTTCAGTTGTATCCAATTCTTTGTGACCCCATTAGGGATTTTCTTAGCAAAAGTACTGGAGTGATTGCTAAGTTCTTTTTCAGCTCATTTTACAGATGAGGAAACTGAGGCAAACAAGATTACGTGACTTACCTATAGTCACACAAGTAGTAAATGTCTGAGGCCAGATTGAACTCAGATCTTCCTGAGTCCAGGCCCAGAGCTCTATCCACTGAGTCAACTAACTGACCCATATATGTCATAGAGAGTTATTTATATCTATAAGAGACAATCCAGGAGCTTGTCCCACAAAGCCAACTTTCCAAAGGCCATACATTTTCCCTTCCTCCCAGTAGTCTTTCACCCAGAGGAAGGAAGAGATAAACCAATTGCCTGGAATGTCATTCCTAGGATGAGGAATAGGTGAAAATAGGAGTCAACTAGAGAAGTGCTACTCCTTCATATCAAGTAAAGCCCTAGAATAAGTGATGGTGATGCTCTTGGGTAGCCTAGGGACTAGTGTTGGGCTAGGAAGTAGTAGTCTTCCAGTCATAATGCATGGCTTTTGAAGGGTCCCCTGCACACCACAGACAGGGATAGAGTTCATCATGGAAGATGAAAGGATTTCCCTGCATGTCAATTCTCATGAAGAGGGAGAATTTTAGGAGCTTCTGCATTCTATAAGGACATAGAACATTCAACAGGGCATTTTACTTAGCCTGTCAATCAGGTTAGAATTAACTCTAACTAGTCCTACTGCAGCTGTTAAACAGGTGGGGAAATAACCCAGAAAATAGTTCCCAGGACCAAGATCAATTATTACATCTATCCTCAACTGAATCTGCCTCCCCCAGGAAACAGAATTCCTAGTTAAAGGAACTTTGTGTTTTTGAAAAGGAGCATTGTATCAGTTCATAGAGTCATAAACTTGGTTCCCTTTAATAAATTCTCATGTAATAAAACAAGTGACTCCCAAATAGTGAATGGAAAGATGCATTATGATTCTATCCAAACATTTTAAGCATTTAGTATTTCAATGAACTAGAAACAAGATGTTTCATAAAAAGGCTATTCCAGAACTTAGCTGCCAATTTTCTCTTCAGTGTTATCAGGAAACAACAGTTAAGCATGTGTGTTTACAGAACAGTGAAATTTTACCTCTCTGTTTACCTCTTATACACTTTATTATTGAAATAAAATATTTCCTTCTAAATCTCTTTCCCATTGGTCCTAAGCTTTTCCCCCTCCATTCATCTAACTCAGTACTCATGGCAAAGTTTGCCTCTGAAACATTGGATCTGATTTTTCTGAAACGTTTCAAATGTCGGAGAGCACGTGTTCCTTTTCTTGAATGTTTCTTGGCCATGGATAAAGGATGTTAACAGCTGCAGCAGAACCAATTAGAGTCCATTCTAACCCAATAGACAAGCCAAGCAAAATGCCCAGTTGAATGTTCTATGTCCTTATAGAATGGAGATTTGCTGCTCTATGGGTCCATCTATAATAATGAACCCCGGGTGTCGTTTTCATAGCACAGATGCCCCCATGGCACCTAATTACTGCATGCCACCTAATTTCACTTGTCCCAACTGACTGGGATATAAAAGAGAAAGATAAGACCTTGATGGTGGTATAGGAACAGAGATTTTAGGAGAGCAGAATACATGAATATCAACTTTAGGAACATTCAATTAAAAATGCAAAAGCAAAGCTGTCAGAGAGACTGGAAGGCAGCTGGATGAAAGGAAAAAGATTAGTGAAAACCCTGGAATGAAAGCACTGTTTTCATACAATACTCTAATCAGGAAGACAAGTGGCAGTTGTTAGGAGGCAGAGAGATGCTGAACAATGCCTTTCCAAGGGAAGCAGTCACCACAAACCAGGCGAAGCTTCAGGAGGATAACACTGATTTGAACATAGGAAGAATTGCCTAAAGATGTTGTGACCCCACATCTGGTGGCCTACCAGGAACAGAATCATACATGCATGCATACACACATTGATGGTAGTGAGTAAATTACTCGTTGCCCTGCCAACTTTGTAATTATTTTCTTTTAATAAACATTTCACACTGCTCTAATTATCTAACTTTTTACTCTAATGGTAACATATAATGAGCTTCCATTTTGTCTAATTGACAATATTAAGAAAATATTTTATGTGCTTATTTTTTTCAACTGGAATTCAGTTTAAAGTCACCATATCAGATCCTGTTCATTCTTAGATGCTTAAGAATCTATATTTCATTGGAGCAGAATCCCTTTTTCAAAAATTAGCTCCAAAATTCTCAAAAACAAACTAGGGTTGCATTCCATCCTGTTCCATGTCATATTAAAACAACAGACTTTCCTCATGTACCATTTTAATAAAATGAAGGAATGTACTATGTAAGACCTGGGAATAAATTCTCCTATTTCTTCAGTTCATTAAAAGGTGATTTAACATGTAGCTAGAGATGGCAAGATGGGCAGAGCAGAGGAGATGATACTGGATTTGGAGTCAGAAAGACCTGAGTTTCAATCCTGCTTCTGCTACTTGATAATTTGTGACCTTGGGCAAGTCACTCCGACCCTCAGCTTCAGTTTCCTCATCTGTAAACTAGGGATAAGAATTACACCTACTTCACAGGGTTGATGAGAGGATCAAACAACCTAACATTTGTAAAGAGCTTTATAAACTTTAAAGCACTATATAAATGCTAGCTAGTGATTATTTGTAGTTATCTGTGTATAAATTCTCTATGTGTACTGAACAAGGCACTCTGTTTTTTATAAAGTAAATGGCAGGGAGCAGCTAGGTGGTACAGTGAATAGAGCACCGGCCCTGAATTCAGAAGGACTTGAGTTCATCTGGCCCTGGACACTTAACACTTAATAGCCATGTGACCTTGGGCAAGTCACTTATCTCAATCGCCCTGACTTCCCCTCTCCAAAAAAGCAAAAAACAAAATCAAAATAACATAAAATAAATGGAAGACAATGGTTTCTCCCCTCAAGAAGTTTGAAATGTTATTGGGAAGATAGACTAAATATTCCAGAAAGCACCACATAAAGAAACCATATAGACAAAATACTTAGGTGTTTGACCAAATGTTTTCACTTTTCACCTACATACTTTGGTGTTAGAAAATTGCTGTCAAGCTCTAAGAAGCAATTAATATATCAAAGTGCTAGAAAATAAGGCCAATGAGAGAAGGGTAAAGGTGCTGAAGTTCTTAAGTTTAAAGAAGAAAAAGGGATATACAACAATTACTAATAGGCTGAAGAATAAACTCAGTGACGGTCCCTCCCATTGAAATGGACACATAATCCTGTGATATCACAGAATCTCAAAGTTGTAGAGTACTTCAAAGGCCATCTAGTCTTATTCATTTCCAACAATGCCTTTTGTAACATTTCAATGAGAAGTCATACAGCTTTTGTTTAAAAATCTCTACAAAGGGGAACCCGCTGCTTCCTAAGATAGCCATAAAGACTATTAGATAGCACTAATTATTAGAAAACTTTTCAGATTGTGGAAGAAGCTTCACATCAGATTGAAAACTGCCTCTCTGGTTTGGGGCAGAGCTAAGATGGCAGAAAGTAAGCAGTGACTTCTCCAAGCTCCCCAAGAATTTCGTCCTTGGGAGCTAAAAAGTAAATTTGAGCGGATTTAAGAGTGACAGAACCCATTGGGAGACAGAGAGTGACAGATTCCCAGCCCAGAGAAGTGCCTAATCAGGTCGGGACAGGGAGAACACAGAGCACACAGGAGTGGCACCAGCGCGGACCCGAGAGCAGACTGCGGCAGACTGGGAAGCCCCACCCAGCAGACTCACCCAGCTGGAGGCTTCTGCAGCCCTCTCACAGGAGGTGAGGACCAACACAACTGTGTAGGAGGGAACGCAGGGTGCATAGCAGGGTCAGCGGTTTTTCCTGGGGCTAGCAACTCGTGGCCTGGATTTTTGAAGCTACATGCCCAGACTTTCAGAAGTTGGGATGGCGGAATGAAATCTAGTGGCTCTCATCCCCCTCCCTGAAACACAAAAAAATCAAGAGGTAAAAGCCCCACCTAGAGTACATTCTTGCATTAGTGTAAACAGCCCCAGGCTTAGAAATCACTGAGGAAGGGGGAAGGGAGATTGTACTGTACAGAGCCTAAACCCAGGTGGGTGGAGCCAGCCCAGGTGTGCTTTAGAACCACCTGGCCAATCAGCAAACCACAGCCCCACCCTTCTACTACAGTGAGCCTGCCTGAGAAGCAGCCCAGAGAAAGAGGCGGAAACCTGAAACAGACTACCCCC